>VMKM01002728.1:0-59511 GCA_008360985.2 Macquaria ambigua | reverse complement strand
ACAAAACTAAACACAAATAACTCTCTCAAACAACTTATTTCCTGTAATTAGTACCAAATTACATCGTTCTGTCCAGGAAACCTCTTAGAAACATATAAATGCAATTATTTGACCTGTAAAATAAAGTGTTACCCAATTATTTAAGTTTTCTGTGAGTAATGAGCCTCACAACCTCAGTGGCTGTAGTCTAGACTCTTACCTCCAAATACTTTTACAAAATCAGACCCTGTTTTGTAGAGCCGTGGAAACTGGGCTGTGATGAATTAGAATAATCTTATCCGCTGTATTGGTGCAGAGCTCAGTGTGTCTCTCAGATCTTTGTTGTGTGAAATCAGAAACAGCAGTAGAGACGAGACGATCACAGCCGGCCGCTGGAGGAGGAAAATGCTTCTGACAGCAGAACTGAAAACAGAAGAAAACCCTGCTGCCTCGCGAACAGAAGACACAAACAGAAACACAGCATCATATTCTGCTCCAGCTAAATGTACTCTGCAGATTCATTTTTACATTTTTCTGCATTTTAGCTCATGCTGTTATCCAGAGTCTCTTCAGTGTTGCATCAGTTAGTTGGCTGCTCTGCAAAGTGCATTTCTTGCATTTTGACCAGATCCATCTTCAATCAGACATAAGACCTTTTTTTTTTTTAAGTCTTTTATCACAATGACCTGAAATAAAGACAGACAGACAACAACCTTGCAGTTTAGAGTCACTTTGAAAAAATGTTCTGTCTCTTGAAAGGGTTTCGAAAAGACTCACCACAAAACAGGAAGAGTCGAGTTTACTTCTTTTTATTTTAAAGAGTCACCTGAGCAGGGTTGGTTGTGCCTCCAAGACCAAACTCAGGGCAAAAAGCCCTCGTAGTCCTGTAGTTGAATAAAAGTTGATATTGATATGTTCATGTTATTACAACATACAAACTTATCACATAACAATATACTATTTATCTTGTTATAACATTTTACATTTGTATGTTGTAATAACATAAAAACATCATGAAAAGATCTTGTTTAAACAAGCTTTTCACGTTACTACATACATTTTAACCTTATAATAAGAAAATAAGTATATTGTTATAACAAAAAAAGTTTCTTGTAATAACGTGAAAAACATCTTGTTATAACAGTAAATTTTTCAAGTTATAACATGATACTGATCCGTTTTTCTGGAGTGGCAGCAACACGCTGCCGTAGTTCTTCAGTATGTTGCACATTTTGAAATATTCTATTCACAGTGCAGTGGTAGTTTTTATCATTTGTGTTAATTAGTATTCTCATTAGTGTTAGTGTCTTCCTGTCTTCTGTGTGTTCAGTGTCTGTGATTCAGTCAACAGATGCTCATAAACCAGTGAGACTGCAGTGTGCAGGGACGGAGCTCTGACTCCCCCTGCAGGACAACGACCTGCAGTGCAGCTCAGACTGTTTCTACTGCAGCAGAACTGAACTCATTATACCAGGGTCTCTGCAGGTCTCTGGGGGCACTGAGTAGTTTCCTTTAAAAAAAAAAGTCTTTGAAGGATTTTGAATTAAATTTACAAAGTATTAAATATTTTCTCTTTGCTGCTGTAGGCAGTAATGTTAGTTAGTTAGTTAAGGGGAAATCCTTCATCCCTAATCCAAATGCACCACAGTGCACCACCCAAGTTTCCTCTTTTGAGGATCCTCCTTGATGAATCTTCCTCAGACTTAAGAAAACAGAAGTTGTGGTTTGTGATATTTCCAGTGTGATGTAAATGTTCAGAGACGCAAAGGCAAACTCATCATCCGGACAACATGAAGGCTCCGTCTGTCTCTCTGCTCCTCGGTGAGTCTAACACACCTTCTCCAAAACTTTGATTACATGATGACAGTGATCAGTCACTAGACATCAAACAGTAACTAGACAGCAGGAGGAAAGAGAACACACAGCAGCACAGTACAGTTCCACATAGACATGTAAAGTAATAGTTGTGGTAATGGTATTGATGTTAATATTAATAAAAATAATACTAATAGCAATATTATAATAGGAATAGTAATAATAAGAGCAATAACAGTAATAGCAGCAGTGGGTGCAGAGCAGGAACACGGGGGCAGCAGGTGCAACCATAGATCCAGACTCTACAGCTCCGGAGGCAGAAACACCTGCAGAAAGCAACAGAAGGAGAGAGAACTCACAACTACGGGAAGAAGTTGAATTAGTAACAAGCATTGATGGATATGAGGGCGTACAGATGGAGAGGGAGAGGAGCTCAGTGCATCATGGGAAGTCTCCCGGCAGTCTAGGCCTATAGCAGCATAACTAAGGGGTGGCTCAGGGCTCACCTGAGTCAGCCCTACTATAAGCTTTATCAAAGAGGAAAGTCTTAAGCCTACTCTTAAATGTGAGGAGGTTGTCCGCCTCCCGTACACAAAGTGGGAGCTGGTTCCACAGAAGAGGAACTTGATAGCTGAAGGCTCTGGCTCCCATACTACTTTTGGAGACTCTAGGAACCACAAGGAACCCTGCATTCTGGGAGTGCAGTGCTCTAGTGGAGTAATAGGGTACTATGAGCTCTTTAAGATATGTTGGTGCCTGACCATTTAGGGCTTTGAAGGTGAGGAGAAGGATTTTAAATTCTATTCTGGATTTTACAGGGAGCCAGTGTAGAGAAGCTAGTATTGGAGAAATATGATCTCTTTTCCTGGTTCTTGTCAGTAAACGTGCCGCAGCATTCTGGATCAGCTGGAGAGTCTTATTTATCAGCTAAAGAGCCAGATATTCCCTCAGGAGTTGGTGGAGACCAAAAACAGAGCTAAAAGGAGAGCGAATATATTGGGTTTAGGGTTAACCCTAATATTGGACATTCATCAGGTGGACACAAAAGCGGCTCCAAATGAATGATAATGTTGCTGTGTGACTGCTGGATGTTTGAACTGTTTGCTATCACGTTCGCCATGATGAATTTATAAGGTGATAATATGTCAGATGTTGTGTTCTTGGCTTCTTCCACTGCCCCCAAGTGGCCAAAAAGCAGTTCATGCAGCTTTAATTTAATAAACTAACTAGCATAAAATGTACACATGGACTCTTGTAGACATGCATTTCTAAGGTTCTGAATAAAACAACAAATCATTTCAAACTTAGCCATCTCTCCACAAACACTGGCTGAGGATGAGGCTGCTGTGCAGAAGGCATAGATGCATGAGATTTCCTTTGGTCCATTTGTTTTTCACTGACCTACGGACTGAAAATCCCTAATAACAGATGGTGAATGGTGCAGGGTAGTAAGACTACATGCAACTGTGTTAGAGACAGGGCACGGTAAAGCACAGTCCTACTCTGCCATTAAGTCTCTTTAACTCACTCAACACTGTACATTAATGCCTGGCTCTATTACAACAGCTACTGACACTGACCTCCTCAGCTTCTCAGTCTTCTGCTTATGGAAGCAGGTTGTCCATTTCCTCCAAATCCCAACTCTTAATCCCCTGTGTCATATAGATAGCAAGCTAGCATTTCATGCACTGTGATTTGCTGTATGGGATGAGTCAGCTGGGGAATTATGCAGCCATGCATTTATCAGAACTGTAGTAGCTACAGTATAAGGTGGCAAAACCCCAAGTTAAACAGGAAAGATACATTTGTATGTAGATTAGTGAGGAGCTGATCTTCAGCATCTACAATTACCAGTGGAGATCATCAATGGACTACAGTCTGGGTCACCACATGATCCTTTCTCACCTTTTGTTCTGCTTATTGTGGGCTGGCAAGGTTCATAAAGCATTAGCGTTAGACACAAATATTATTTTAAACACGCGAGGGCTTGGAGCCCAAGGGGCGTAAGTGCCATGTTGGGCAAAAATTAGTATTATATATCAAATGAAAGCTCTCAGTGAGATCTTTTCAGTGCCAAAAGGACACAACTGAAATGATGACCCATAGGTTGTAATTAAAGGAAAACTGAAAGGCGTAACAGTAAAAGTGGAGTTTTGTGCCAAAAGGGCACAAGTGAGCTTACGCTCTTTTGGCACTAAACAAAGCATCGTGGGTAGAGCCTTCTAACAACACTTAAGTCAAAATGGCTGAAAGGAAAGCATGGTCAAACATTAAAAAGTATATATTTTACAGCAGAGGAGCTTTTAAAGAGTTTGATGGAAGATGAACCAGATGAAATAGATGATCTTAATATCAACTTAGAGCCAGAAGGTAAATTATTTTATACTTTTATCACTCACCATTAGCATGCTAACAGCCTGAGCATGCTAGCAACATGATCACATAATTTTCAGTAACCTATCAAGCCTAATCATATAGTGATTAATGTCAATATTACATTTATGAAAATAGGTTAATATTCCCATTAAATGATTTAGAAAGAGTGTGAACTGGCCAGAATGAGCTGTGGCGTTAGCTAAAGTTAGCCTATGAATGCCACAACACATACCCTGTTATGCATACATGCTGTGTACCCTACGGGTATCCGACTGAGGCCTGGGAGAAAGACCGGCCAGGAAACGAGGCAGAGAGAGGCCAAGAAACAGAGATAAAACAGCCAGGAAGCAAGTAAGTGAGAGCTCAATACAAAGAGACAGAGCAGCCAGGACACAAGAAAGGGTAACCAAAAAAAAGAAAGAAATGTGGAGAGAGAATAAGTAGTGGGTGAGACTGAGGAACAAATAATCCTTGTCATTGCTGATGGAGGATGTTGCCAACAATGTGGAAGAACTCAGTGACAATGATATGTAAAGAGGAAGGAAAAGAGATACTGAGAACTGGGGGAAAAAAACAAAGCAAAAAGACTGAGAAGTTTAGGCCAAAGTTAACACATTTAATGTCCGTGTGCCCGCAAAAAGGGTAAAGGAGAAGAACTGTGCCTCTTGTCGGTACAAATGCAATGAGAATTTCCCCAAGTCAGACAGGTTGAAAGTATTTGAGTGGCAAGAAGAAATAAACCATATAATGTTCATGAGCTGGGCCACAAGGACTTCCTTCACTTGACTTCAAGTCATTTTCAAGTCAGATAATCAAAGGCAGAGTGAAAGATGAAGATGGAGAAGTTGTTCACTGGCATAAGATCAAGTAAAAGAGGACCTCAAGACAGTTTACTTCAAGTATGGGCTGTATGACCAATCGTTTAGAAAGATGTAGGTGGCATATGAGCAGCCAGAGGCAACCACTATGTCAAAACACCACAGCAGATGTACACAAGTCCTCCAGGAATCAGTGCACAGAAAAAACAAGACTTGCTGACACTGTGCACAAAAGGAAGCATCCCACAGTGTTGTGAGGAGTTTTATAGCTCTTTGAATGTGTCAAATGAGTAAGAACACAGGAGTCCCAGGACACATCAATAAAGTATAAGGGCACCCCAAAAATGAATTTTAAAAAAACATGCAGTTGTACTGAAAATTAAATTAGTTTATGTGTTTATAGAGGTTTGTTGTACAGAAAAATCTGATTTGATACGTTCATTGTAGCCTAGAATTTTTAAAGGCTTGGTGAAAGTTGCTGAGCATTACTTCAAGATGAAGATATTTGTTCTTATCTTTTTTTAGTGTTGATTGAAGTGTAATTGATGCATTTGAATTAAAATGAATGTGATTTACAATTGTTTACTTACATACGCCCATATTCTGAATTAGTCTATTGGGAAAATGTTTGTGCCAAAAAGGCGTAACTCACTTTTTTGCCATTTTTAAAATGTTTAATAAATATTTTTCAACTTAAACTGTAGAAATATTGTTTTTATAGTGATGCTTAATCTGATTAACCAAAAAATATCAAATATTGTGTTCAGTACATGGTAACAGCAGCTGATTCAAGTTTGATCAAAATTTGTTTTGGCTCTCCTGTAAAATCTGATATAATGCACTTACGCCCCTTTGGCTCCAAGTCCTCGCACTATAAGCTGTACAGTAAATGATTGACAGTTCTCTCCTTCACTTAAACATAAACAGGAACTTTTCTACTTTGGCCTATGCTTCTAAATGTCTATGTTCTGACTGAAAACATTACAAACTGGAGATACAGAAGTATCTGCTGTTGTATCACCAGACTACAGAGCAGCTTCTTTCCTCAGGCTGTGAGACTCCAAAACTCCACCTCATCCTCCACACTCCACCATAAATGATGCTGGTTATGCACATTACCATACCACTACCTTTGTATTTTATATGTATATAAGTAACTGTATATATTGTTTCTATTTTTATTGTGCAGCCCTGTGTTATAGAATGACCTTGAGACCTTGATTTTTTGTTGTTTTCCATAATCTGCACTAGTGGGAGCATGTAGATGTTGAACAGAAGAGGCCTGAGAACGGAGCCTTGGGGAACTCCACGTGTCATTTTTGTACACTCAGACATATAATTACAGATGGACATAAAGTAGTCCCTATCCTTCAAATATTATTCATACCAGTTTAGCACTGTGCCAGAAAGTCCCACCCAGTTTTCCAGTCGGTCTAGTAATAAAATGCTGTGGTGTGGTTGAAATTGTGACTGGAAAACATCAAAACAATTGTTTAGGGCCAGGAAGGTATTAAGCTGTTGAAAAACTACATTTTTCAATGATTTTACTTAAAAATGATTGATATGGGTCTGTGATTGTTCATTAGTGAGTTGTCTAGATTATTCATTTTTAAGAGTGGCTTAATAAGTGCAGTTTTCAGGGCCTGTGGGTAGAGAAGTGTTGACTATTCGCAGAAGATCTGATGCCATGCAGTTAAAAACATTTTTGAAAAAGCTTTGCCTCCTTTCTTATGCACTCTAGCTTTGCTCATAGAATTGAAGTTGGGAAGCGCTTGTGCGTTGAGAGAAAAAAACACTGCAACAAAATTGTTGTCAAAGAAACTACACAGCTAACAAGCTTACAATGCGTAGGTTGATAAAAGCACAACACTCACCAGCTATGGGCTTTTTGGTCTCTGTCTGACATATCATAAAGCTCATGGCAGACAGCCAAAAGTGCGATTGACAAATCCCCCCAGACACAGCTAACATTACTGTCCTCACTGCCACCCTTACAAAACAGCTAATCAAGTATCCAATTAACCGATGTAAACCCAGGGTTATTGGGGAAACCATGTCACTACAAACCATGTAAACTCTTTAATCAAGCTATTATCTAAATGTGGTTATTCACAGTAATCACAGTAATCATAAGGATTAACGTTACTTGAAAAGCAACCATTCATACAACCAAGTGCTGCATGTGTCTAGACTAGCACTAACTTTGACAACTGGCTACGTTAACTAGCTTATTAACTTAGCAGATAAGCAAACACTAGCTAGTAATTTTAGCTACATGAAAGCAGAAATAACAAGCAACATGGCATCTTAGACATATATATACATAACACAATGAATAATCTTCTTGACATACCTGAATAATACATTCTGAAACAGTGTCGGGGCAATCTTCTTGTCAAGACGACTCAACTGACGATGTACCACTAATGCATGCATGCGACTGGGGTACCCAATAAGCAGGTGTGGAATTTGGCATGTTGAGTTCGGAACGTAAACAAACATCCTTTAGGATACTTGTGGAGAGGAATAAAATCGTCACGTACTTGTCCTCAAATCCTCTCCATTTTCACTCGGGCAGCTCAACAACAAACACCCCCCGCCGGATTAATTCGGAAAAATCACATCCCTGAGTAGGGCACCTGTGTGGTATTATAGCTCTGCATGACTAAAGACTCTGATTCTTTGTTTTGCAGAATGGACGTCTGAGGCCTGGGGATCAACTCATTGCCATCAACAAGGAGTCCTTGATAGGTGTGACCCACGAGGAGGCCAAAAGCATGCTGAACAAAGTCAAATTCAGGTGGGTGGTGCCCACACTGCCTGAGTCGTCCCTCTTTCTTCTGCATATATGTACGTCACTGTGTACATGCTTATTTTGTATTTTTATGTATTGTGTCTCCAGCCAAGACAGTGTGGTGGAGATAGCCTTCATCCCAGGGAAAGGACTTTTTCCAAGTAGCACATCTCTCCACAACGGGGTCCAGCGAGCTGCGGGCAACAACTACAACTCTGGACGCTTAAAAGTCCACATCAGATCACCTGAGGTCAGCTATGCTTTGTTTCAGGGATCAAAAACAATATGTCAGGGTTTTGGAGATTCTGTCAGTGGATTCCGGTCAAGGCAGTTGACCGCCCACCCAGAGCCTGGTTCTGCTCGAGGTTTCTACCTGTTAAAAGGGAGTTTTTCCTTGCCACTGTCGCATAGTGCTTGCTCATGGTGGGAACTGTTGGGTCTCTGTAAATATAAAGAGTTGATCTAGACCTGCTCTACTCGAAAAAGTGCCCTGAGATAACTTTGTTATGATATGGCGCTATATAAATAAAACTGAATTGAATTGAATTGAAATTCCCAGATTTTGTAACATTTTACTACTGCATTTTGTATTTAAATGCAATAAGAAATGTTCTGTGTATTTACTGTATTTAAATGATGAATTAATCATTGAATTTTAAAATGGAATTGGCAAACTAATTTTGAAATGGCTTTTTACCTTGCAATGTCTAATCAAATTTAATTAATAATTCACAATTTAAAGGAGATAGAAGTAATATTTTGTATATTAGATGCTTATTTTTTTATTTTACTCGAAGTTTATTAATGAATCATTTAACTTTTAATTAATCTATTCATAACAGGTTTGTTAAATTGACCAATTTATGAATTGATTTTGATTTTACAATGTAAAAGTCAGAATTATTCTAGTGGCAGACTCCAGCCTTCACAGTGAACTCCATTCAGTAATGTGCAGTAGTTGATGAATGAATTTCCAGTAGAACAGCAAGTCACTGTCACTTCAAAGTTCTCTGTGACATCCTGCAGATCAGACCAAAGCAGTTTCAAAACATTACCTTTGGAAAACCTAAGGCTTGGGCAGTGTTAATATAGTCATCTTTTGTGTGTCATCAATTTTACATCCATTGTTTTTGTCTTTTTCTTTACAGATCTGTACAGAGGAGCCAGCCCCAGTGTCCTCACCTTCTCCTGACATCTGCCCACCAGATATTCATATTTCAGGTAGGACACCTCACTATACTCTGTCTTTGTTTTTCTTGCATCTTTTCTCCTATATATAATCAAAATCGTTCCTCCCTTCTGCTGCTTAGACCTGTACAGGGGTGCAGTGGGCTGTTGATTCACAGTGGGATTGGTAGTACTAAGAACCATTTCATATTACAGGGACTAATTTGATTCACATCAAACAATATACCTTAATGTAGCTTTAAAGGTTAAGTCTGGCTATATACTGTTTTTCTTTCTGTCAGTGAATCCCATTACAAGACCCAAACCAACAATGACTGTATCCTACTATCAAGTATTGTGTGTGTATCCAAAGCCTGATATATCTTCTTCCTCTGTGCCATAGAGCTCCATTGTTGTCTAAAGATTATTAAAAACACACCAATGAGTCATGAACACACACTGTAGTTTGTTTGGACTCAATCCCACATACACCATTCTGCTGCCCCAAATACTCACTAGAGCACCAAGTGTGGATTCATCCGCCACTGAAAATAGTCCCCAACAAATGCACTATTTCCTCCTGTTTGAGTAACGTTTGATAAAAGATAACAGTGGCCAGCTGTTTTAGGAAATTACTGAGCATTTTTAAAAATGGAAACATTAAGGGATGAACACACAGGGTAGGTAAGTCAGAAAGTATTAAGAGACAGACGAATGTATTGTTGGTTTTGATATTTTCATGGGATTTGATGACAATAAGAGAAATATAGAATGCCAAGCTTATACTCTTAGAAATAGATACACAATGGTGCATGTTCATATAATTACTTTATACAGTATATGTTTCAGTGGTTGTTTGTCCTGTGATGATCACTGCTCTTGGTTATGACCCTAACCCTAACACCCATCTCATTTCCTTCACCATCATTGTCCACCCTTCTCTCTATCATCCTGTTTACTTGTATAACAGTTTAAAAAAGCTGCTATGCAATAGAATAACCTTTAAAAGACTATTAAACACCTGCCAAATCAGAGTTGAGATCTTCAGTGATTTGTCCCATAAGTCCCTGAAATCAGACACATATTAGATAAACCCAGCTGATCTGAGAATGAAAAACGGGGAACATTTGCTCCCTTACAGAGATTGGGGATTAGGTGGAGAGGAGAGGATGGGATTTAATCGAAACCACAGCACAGCAGGGGACCTCAGAGCACACAGGAATGTGAGGGATCATGAAAACGTCCCATCTTAATAATAGTGGGTTTAGTTCATTATTGTTCTCCAGATTTCACTGGTGTTTTTGTATTGGAGAGGGAATAAAATACAGTATTAGCAAGCAAAAAAAAAACAACACAAAAACAGTCTGGGAGAAGAAGACAGCTGCTGTTTCAAACACAAATGAAAATCTCTGTACTTCAAGCCTACACAGCTCTTGGATGATGATTAATCAGAATTGCAGGTGATTTCTCTAAATAATTTACACTTATTTAGTCATATGAAGGTGTGCTGTAATTGGTACTGATCCTTTAAAGCAAATCAGGGCATGTTAAAAAGAGCACACATGAAAACGACATATTTTTGCTGAAGAACCTAAAGACTGAAAACAATATAAAAGTTTTTATATAAAATTGAAAGATTACAGACCAGCAACTCTAATGTTAAGGGTGGCCCGTGGGTCCCAGCTCAAAGCCAAACGACTGCGTGTTCCAATCCTATTGGCCTGGATTACCCCAGTCAAGGTTATTGCCTAGGTGCTGTGACCACTTAGCTCCCCTCCAGGCTCTTATTGGTTAAGCCAGTTGCTAGCCATGACAGATGTCAACAGTTTGTGGTGAGGTGAGCACATACAAATACTGGCTGGATATCATTTTTTACAAAGACATGCGACATTGATTCATGACAAATCATTTCTGTATGCTTTTGGAATTATGGGAAGCAAGGGTGAAGCCTTGTTAATTTAATGTCAATTTAAGTAAAGTAAAGTTGCAGTGTCTGAGCTGTCCTAAAGCACAGCAGGTGTGTAATCCTGTTAGGGAGATAAACATGTTGATATGTATAAAACCCTATGTGCATGGAACAATGATCACCTGGGGTCCTACTATATTTTGTAATGTTTGCAGAGGTCATCTGTGTGAATCTGACATGTCTGTAATTTGCAAAACAAATATTCCGTCACAAATAATCTACCACATTTTAGCAAACACAGTGGTTTTCACAAGGATGTCAGGGAGACCCATGCAGCTCCAATCAGACATTACAAAACGGTACATTTGAGCCAAACATAAACTTATTTATCCTGAGGAAAGTCACTGCAGGAAACTCAACTGTGGGGGGTAATTTTGGGTAATTCTAGTCCAGTGTGAATGGGGCATGAGAGAGTGAGAGAGTGTGTATTAGCACTATATGGGCTCAAATAAGGGTCAATAAGTGACCAAACAATCTCACCTCAGTTGAGTTTCAAAGGTCATTCTTGACTTTGAAAACAGCAGTTGACAAAACAATCTCACTCCAAGGTCCATTTAGTAGCTGTTCTGGAGCTTTGAAGTATATCATACCACATCAGTCATGTTTCATCTGTGTTTAAGCCAATATTGATGAGAGTCCTTCAAGTGCTCAGAAAAATCTGGAAATTTTAATATCTTCCATTCCACGAAAACTGGCCAGCTCCATCTGCTGATGAAAATCATGTGGTATGATTGAAAGCTCCAGAACAACTACTAAATATACTTTGAGGTGAGGTCTGTCAACTGCTGTTTTCAAGGTCAAGAATTATATATGTACCCTCAGTATTTATGTGTCACAAATGTAATCACTTCTTTTTTTCTCTATCTTTATGTAGCCCACAGTTGATATCATTTGTGCACTCATTTTATTTTGACTTTCTCTACAACCACAGACCTTTTGTACACATTTAGAAACTTGGATTTCTCATGCAGAGTTTTATTCACAGGTCACATACAGACTCAAAATCTGATTGGTCCTTATTTGTGCCCACACACGTGGCCCCAAAGATGTGGACAAAATAAATAAAAAGCACCACAGTGACGGCTAATTCATAAAGAAACACCATGTTTGTAGCAGATGGGCTTGACGCTTCTTATTTTGTTTCCTTAATTCAAGTGTAAAAATGGAAAGACGTCTTTTTTACACTAGAATGACAACACATTGTTTGATGTGGAGTGGTATCTGGGTGGAACCAGGATTTAAAGCACGGCTGTTGTCACGACAGCAGGTCTGTCAATCATCACCACAAGTCAGGGACAGGGGATGGTGCAAATCCTTTGGGTGGGACAAGGCGGAGGTGGAGGGCAGTCACTGAAATCAGCTCATACCCCTAGCAACAGGGGGTGTGCACACACACACACTCAGAGGAAAAGTTCCCATTGCCATAGCAAGCAGACACACACATCTGGGACAGACAAACTCATCAAATTAATATTAGGCATTGGCTGTCTGCCCTCCCCTCTCTCACTGTTTTCCTTCACTCTCATTTATATAATCATCCACCTTTCCTCCACTCCTCTCTTTTTAATCATCTGCTTTTCATCCTCCCACCCAAACACACACACATACTCACACACACCTCCCCTATCACCACAACCACCCACTTCCACCAAATCCACAGAGAATATTTGTCCATCCACTCTGATATTACAGATTATCCAATGATATTTCTCCTTCTGTTGTTTACTATGTGTACTGTGGCCTCACATACTCTCTCCCCTAGTTCGATATCTCATACAGGTACTGTATTTTTAAATGGGAATGTTTTTTCATACATCTTTTTTCTTCATCTTCCTCTTCTTTTCTCCACCCTCCTTTTTCTTTTTTCTTTTCTCCTTTCTCTAGGTTCAACCAGCCAAAGGTTACCAACAGGGGCCAAACCTAAGATAACACTGGACCCCTACATACGGCTCAAATCAGACAAGTTAGACTTGGTGAGTCCAGTCCTATGGTCAGAGAAGTTAGTTAGAGCCATGCTGCTAAATATATTTCTCCTGCCGTGTGATGCTGAGCATGTTTGGAGGGGCTGTGGTGCATTTACTCCTTGCTTTAGGTTTATTTGCAGTAAGTGCATGAATCCTTCTGTCCTCTCTGTCTACCTCTCTGTCTGTCTCTCCGTGTTTCTCTCAATCTTATCTTTGCACCAGTGATGCCCCCCATATGTTCATGCACTAGTAGGTCATTTTGGTTCAACTGATAAGGGTTCCAGTTACCAGTATTCGCTATTATTTTATATATTATTACTACAATTTATTCATAGATGTAACCATTTTCATGCTGCCTAAGGTAGGCTGAGGGCAGGTTTTATTAACTGTCAAGTTTATCCTTCTACATATTACTGGACTGATTTGATTTATTTCCGACCAAAAATCTAACATAACAAGACAAAGCCCTCTAGTTTCACAGCAGTCATTTGTACTGGTCAGCTCCACCAAGCTGGATGATCCTGCTGTGTGTGTGTGTGTGTGTGTGTGTGTGTGTGTGTGTGTGTGTTTTCTGAATATTCCACCTGCTCTCATCAGCTTTGACTAGTGCATCATGGCTGTCCCAGACAACTTATAGACAACTGTCTTTTCTTTCATCTGGAGACAGGATTACAGACTGACTCAGTCAGTCAGTGTAGTATTATACTGATGTCAAGAGAAAAATATAATAAACATACTGTTGAGTGGTTACAACGGAGCGTATATAATATGATAAATGAAAAATAAGATACATGCGTACAAAGGCACTGAATACAATACTAGTAACAGAAAAATATCCTAAGTTACTGTAGGAATATTTTAATACCTTTATTTTCTTTCATTTTTATATACCACACACCTCTGGATAAACAGTCCACTTAAAGGGAAACTCTGATATTTTTAAACCAGGGGCCTATTTTTACAAATTTTGGGGTCAAAATGACTAATACGTACTATTCGTTTTGGAATTGGTCCAGTAGATCGCCTCCGCTGGCATCCGCGAATGGGCTGCAATGCCTACAACGTAATCCTTGCGGGCAATTGCGCCTGTGAAAAGTCTGTCCACTAAAAGTGCTTGTTTTTGCCACTGACAGGCCCAGTTTGTTATTTGAAGGTTCCAACAACATTATTTATGGAAAGGATCTCTACAGAGACAGACCGTTTGTTAAAGAGTAAGATCCTTTTTGTTTAACCAGAAACAGAAAGTCTCACTCAAGGAGAAGTCTCGCTGTGAAATCATGCGAGAGGTTGAGTTGTTGCAGGAAGACGCAATTTTACTCTTTATACTCTTTATATTATGTCATCTGACACAGATGGGTTTACGGTGAAAGCCTGGTGCGTCTCATACAGACGTGATCATTTTCATACTCATCAAGCCCTAATGGAAGACCCTACAATGTGTTTCTACACTCAGGTTTTTAAGGAATCTCCATGAAGCAAATTTACGCTGCTGATTCTTCTCATTCTGATGAACTCGCTTGCAACTTTTTCACAGCTGTAGCACTTATTCACCCCCACCCCTGAGCTCTCTCTTCATCTAATTATTGATCTCTCTCTGCTTGCTCTATCACACTTGCGCTCTTCATTTGTACGTTATTTTTTACCCTATCAGCACATTCTCTCCCTGCCCCCCCCTCCTCCCCCCCTGCCCTCCAGCTTCCCATCTCTCTGCTGATGGTCTCTATTTTCCCCTGCCTCGTTCTCTGGCTCTCTGTCTCTGCCCTCTGTGTAGTTTTGTTACTGTTATTCAGCTTTGATTTTAACTTTGTCCGGATCCCGCTCAGCAGTAGGTTGACCCTAATCTACCAATTCATTAATGGGATTAGAGAGACAGAACGAGTTTAAATATTGAATACAGGCACAATTCTGTCTTGATCTGTTGGCTCCTTTGCAAAAGTGAGAGAGTGACATGGATTATGGATATTTTTAGCTTTGAGCGCTTCTGCAATAGGTACGAAAAATGTAATAAAGGACAGAAAGCCGGTGAAAGAAGAATGGAAGGAGAAACAAACAGTTTAAAGGTTGAACAGAGTGCAATACTTTCTCATTAAATGAGGTAGTTGTGGTTTATGCATATTCCTGTACTGCATATCAACCTTCTTTAAGGTTTAGACAACGCATGGCCATGACAGGGATTGACTATTGTGCCAAGCGTAGTTTGATGTTGCAATGGCACCATGATAAAAATATTTCCCTGTGTCATCTTTATTTCTGTCTCTGTCTCTCAGGCTTTGTCCTTCCTCGGGTTGGATGTCACAGAGGAGAAGAAGAAGAAGTTGAGACAGAGTCTGACCACAGACCCACAAGGCACTGTGGCCTATGGAGGTGAAGCACACGCAGAGGCACACACACAAACACACACATTTCCAGCTGTGTCAACAGCAAGGTGAAATATCTGTGTTGAAATCCTGTCAAATCCCAGGCTCTGTGTGACGGCTGCACGTCACTTACTGGTTGTGTCACTTGTGTATGGTCTTTGTTGCGTAACCATGAGGCAGCTCCGTGTCCGGTTGTAGCTGGGCAGGCAGTCAAAGAGCAGCATTTCTATGACTCTGTATTCAGTAACTGTAACTCTCATTTACAACAGGAGCTGGTTAATGAATGTTATGATGTTATATAATGACATTTGTTATTACTAATACTGATCTATTACTAATTCTATCTACTAATTAAGGGGTCATGAAATAATTCTTCTTATATATGCTTAAATATTAATAGTTTAATAAATTGTATATTATCATAAATACTTATAGATGTAAGAAACTTGATTCAGAATTGCGTTTCCAGGGCTGCAATCAATTAGTTGTTTCAGCTCTAGTTTCTTCCATACCTATAGTATATGTAGGTGTACTGTGTGAAGCATTCGAAGTTACACAACACATCAAATACTAACCAAAAATCTTTTATTCTGACTGAAGTCCAGACACCAGGATGGTATGGGTGTTTCAATTCGATGTAAATAAAATCGGGAACAACAAAGTCATGTGGTGTAGGTTTCGACCAGAACTGACAAAACAAAGCAGCTTCACAACGTTCAACCCAACAAGAAACCAAATGGAGAGGATGTTTGTGCTGAAGACTGGGAGAGTATCAGTACACCTGAGGAATGAGAACAGCTTATGCCTCACATACACCAGATCAAAACAACAACTGCATAAACGACAAAACAAGCTCTGTATTTCACTGCAGAGAGAGAGAGACGATTCATTTAACAATGCTGACAATAGGACTCTTACTGTTTTAGATGTGATGTTCCGTTCATTCACAGTGCCTCTGCTGCCTCACTTGAGTGACAAGCTAACATTACATTTAAAGAGGTACTGCACACTTACACATGTTGTTTGAGCTGTAAACTAAATGATATGACTGTACCGTCATGAAACACATCAATGCTGGTGTTAATATTGACATTTCTTACCACATTTATAAAAATCAGCATTTCATGGGTTGAAAATGACTCAACATGCCATCTACTGTTCTAAATCAGCCCTGAACCTGCGAGGCCAATGCTGACATAGAGTCAACCGGTTGGGACCTGTCTACGTCATGAAATGTAAAAAGTAAAAAGACTCTAATCAGTGTCAGTCAGTCTCCCCCGTGTCCCCTGATCCACACACTACGTAGCTACGAGGCCACGCCTCCTACAGGTGTTGTTCCCTCACTCGTTGGGTGGAGTTACACTTTAATAAAGTCAGCACACAGCTTCACTTTGATCCACGTTTTTTCCATCTATGGTGTCATATCCCAAATCCTTCCACACATTACTTCTACAGATAGTTTGGTGTCATGACTATCTGTTAGTTTTCTCCATTTTGCCTTAATGAAGATTACAACAACAGCCTAGTTCACAGACAGGGAAACAGGGCGTGTAGATGCACAGTGTATTTTAGGAATGCCCCCCGCTGCAGTACAAGGCACAGCCTATTGAGCCTCTACCCTGTGATCAGGTCATTACAGATCTAATATTTCATATTTTGGAAATTATTTCTTCCCCACTTTTATACAATAGTTCAAATTTCAAATAAAAAGGGACTGCCCTAGCTGACAAGCTGTTAAGCGTTACAGTGCACCCCAAGCAACAGCAGAAACAGTAAAACATGTGAAGACAACATTTTAATATACTGTATACTGGTGCCATTGCACATTTAATTTGAAAAAAAAACTCACCTGTTGCTGAGCTCCACAAAATTCCAACAACAGAATCACCATCCCGCCTCCTGCACCAAACTGTTTACCAGCTCAGTCTGTTTTGTAATTGTAATGTTTCTTATTTGTCACTTGGAATTTTTGTGGTGAATGTATCCAGTCAGGTTTCTCCTGTAATATTCTTGTAGAGGTGTGTTTCCTGTTTTTCTCCCTGTAAACACTCCCACACTGATTTCAAACCCAGTGTCTGAACCAGGAAATAAAAAGAATCAAGTTTAAGTGAAGATACATTTAGGAGCAATTAACATAAACTGATGAAGAAAGCCTTTCTAACACGTGGTTAATGTTGTGAAGCGGTCGCAGTTTGGTTAGGTTTAGGCACCAAAACTACTTGGTTAGCTTTAGGAAAAGATCATGGTTTGGGTTAAATTAATAAGTTAAGTTTCACATTGGATATGAACAGTGGCTCCTTGGGTGAAAGTCCAGACTTTGACCCATTCATCCACCCTGAACTCCTCACTACACGGACTCTTTATACTACGTCACCTAACTTCCTAAGCCTTGAAGGCAATCTTCTCCCATGTGCCATTTCAAAAGCCTGATGGCATGACCACTAACATAATGAACACCTCTTGAGTTCACAGGTTTTTGTTTTCTTTTGTTTAAATGTAAAATGTTCTAAATGATTTTAGATGAACTCATTAAACAGTTTGCTTTGAAAAAAAGGGCAGAGAAGCATTCAAAGAGAAGTTAAAGAGAAGCAAACTTAATATATATATATATATATTTTTTTTTTTAATTTATGACAAATTAATTATAGCATAAATGAACATTTGTACTGTTATTAATGTATGTTTGTATGAAACACTTATCCCTTCCTTTTAGATGTGTTATTAGTGTTCTGGAGGCCATGGTAACCCTGGGCTTTCTGTCATGAGTAGCAAACATTTTCTATCTGTGCTCGTCTGTCGACTCTCAGACTTCGTGGAGGCCACCAGGAACACCTTCCAGGAGAACCTGGAGGAGCTGGGTTTAGGGGCGGGCCCCTTCATGTTCTCCTACCACGAAGCAGCTAGTTTGATGGACACGTCGGCCTTCCACTCCCCCGTAAGCAGTCCTCTCAGCCTCTCACATGCCAGCACTCTTACATAGATGAAACAGAAAAGATAACTAACATAACTGTCTTTTATGTGTGTGTGTGTGTGTGTGTGTGTGTGTGTGTGTGTGTGTGTGTGTGTGTGTGTGTGTGTGTGTAGACATATGAATCAGAATGCAGCTACAGCAGTGAGGAGATGGAGCAGTTTCAGACAGAGGTGAAGCAGCTGCAGACCCAGCTGAAGCAGCTCAAGGTGAACACACTCACACTAAAGTGTTGGTGGATGGATAAAGCTTATGTGACCTGCAAACAGCCACAATTATATCAATAATTATAACTATTGTCATTTACTCAATTAATTGCCAAATATTCTCTTGGGGCAGTCAGCAGGATGCTGAGTCTGACTTTACTCTTATGCACAACCAGCAAACAGTTTTTCAAAATTAGCTGTATGTTTGAACATTAACATTGTAATCCTTCAGATTTAAGTCCTAGTTAATTCCACTACTCCCTGCAATATTTAATCCTTCACTGAAAATGTCATAGACCAGTTTTTAATGAACAGTAGCTTGCGTCGCTAATCTCAGTGACAAATACATTGCACTTCTTGTGGCTGCTTCAGAATAAAAGCCAACCCCAGGGTTCAGCAGCTGAAGGCTTTTAACAGCAGCAGCAGGAACGTTTGGTTTGCAGTAACTTAATATTACAAATACAACTATGACACACCTGTAGAACAGCAATGAGTAAAGACCAACGGGCGAATTCAATAAGAATAGATTATGGCCGCTGATAGCACCATGAATTGTGCATCACTTGCAACTGCTATCTGCCCCGTCTCAAGGTCCGATCCACAAAAGATATTGCGCTAATGATGTCACAGCGCAAACAGTGCAATTTGCCTTTGTTTTGCATCTGATTGCAATTATCCATGTGGTGAAGTAGGCTATAAAGTGGCTTTGTGCCAAGAACAATTTTCAGGCCGCAAGCTATGATCAAAAAGTGATATTCTGGGCGTGACAGCCCTTATAAATGCGCTTTAGTTACCACCAACTCTCTGAAGACGCTAATCATTTTCCCTCTAACTGCATGTGGCTGTTAGTGCTGGTGTTTGTAAATTTTACTTCTTTTGCAATGAAGCTCATTTGCATAGAAAGGGGCCAATTTTGCGCCAAATGTCTGCATATTCTACCTAATTCAAATACGTGCAAACAGCACCGGAGCACTGAGACACTGTTTGCTTGGCAGCGCAGTTCGGGGTGCATTTCACCCTTTGTGGGTGATTTGAGAATTACACGCTTTCTTTTTGTCTTATTTGTGCAGGTTTAATGGCCACAAAAGCCGCATTCCTTTTGTGAATTCACCTCCAAGACTTGTATCAATTAGATGACATCAATTAGATGACATCACAAACAGTAACATTTAACTGCATGCATCTTGTGTATCCCTTGTATGTGGGTACACTATTGAAAGTTGGACTCTGCCACTAACAATGAAAACTATGCAGTGATGCATGGAGTAATTACAGAATGCAAATACAATGTTGGCCATAAATAATATCAAAAATTGAAATTCTATAAAATGAAAATATTAAGGATTAGAACTTTAAAGTGTCAGTCAAAGAAGCCACAGAGCCTCTGGGAGAAAAGCAATAGGTGGCACTAAGCCAACAGCCCAAGCTGACACGTGTCTGTGGTAACCAGATGAAATGAAATGAGGGAGGGCAGAAGGAGGTGTTTTCTCTGGTATGTGGTGTGGTCTCACCCAGCCACAGAAGGCTCAGACCCACTGACCTGATAATCACTGCTGTATAAACCTCCTGGGCTTCATCTGCTGCCTCTCTTGGCAGGTGATGCTGAAGGACATGGAGCACAGCAAGAAAACCCTGGAGGAGGAGCTGCAGAAGACCTCCGAGGTGAGAGACAGGCCAAGGCAGTGTGTGGAGACATACTGCACGTACAGTGTGTCCAAAGGGACCCACAGAGCAGGCGATGTTATTTTACATCCGTTTAGATGTTGAAACCAGTTAAATGCCAGTGAAAGGGTTATGTTTATAAAATACATTGAGCACGGGGCATTCTGTTGTCCTTCCCAGAAAGCATGTTTGACTGTGGAGGAGAACACCCGTCTGAAGAGTCGTCTGCAGGCGGCCAAGGCCGAGGCGGGGCAGCGGCAGGCCAGCAGCGCGGAGCAGGACTACGAGGAGGTCATCCAGCTGCTGGAGGCTGAGATCAAAGACCTGAAGAACCAGCTGGCCAGCAAGAGACAAGCACGAGGAGTGGAGGCCACCAAGGTGAGTCTCAAGCAGGTATTGAACTATTTTTATTTTACCTTATTTTCTACTTCTACTCTACTACATTTTAGAAGGAATTATTGTACTTTTTAACTCCACAATATGTATTTATTTATTTATTTATTTTATTTTATTATTTCACTTTTATTTATATAGGACCAAATCATAACAAAGTGATCTCAGGGCTCTTTTTCATATAGAGCAGGTCTAGACTCAACGATTCCCACCATGAGCAAGCACTAGGTGACAGTGGCAAGGAAAAACTTCCTTTTAACAGGCAGAAACCTCGAGCAGAACCAGATCCAGAACCAGGCTCTGGGTGGGCGGTCATCTTTCTCGACCAGTTGGGTTGAGAGAGATAGATAAATACAGTGAGTGAGTGGGGGGGGGGGGGCATACAGTAGTACAGTACAGTTCTACATAGAGATGTAAAGTAATAGTTGTGGTAATGGTAATGATGTGAATATTAATGAAAATTAATAGTAATACTAATAGTAAGACCAATAACAATAATCTCACTACAGAATTGGAAACTATTGTGATCCAGCAAATGATCCTGTTTATTCTCTGTCGAGAGCAGAAGGTCTACAGTGGACATGGCTTTGTTAGATGCGTGTTAGTGAAAAGCAGCAGATTACTGAGCCTTTCTTCAACCTGCTGCATGTTGTCTTCACTCTCAACAATCTCCACCAGCATCAGAAACTTGTAGAGACTTCTAGAACCTGACGAATCACAGTTCTTGTTGTCCCCATGTGGTATTTCTATAACGACGTTACAGTGCCTGCGTATAGGCTCTGGGTCATAACCTTTACCCCCCCCTTTACCTTCTATGTCACTGCACAGTACATAACACAGGCTTGTTAAAAATGCATCTGAGGCTTGTGTTTCTGTTGGATGGCATCACTTTGAGCACCTGTATCACCTGCAGACAGGAGGTAAACAGCAGCAGCAGCTGTATGGAAGAACAAGATCTCTAGCTAGCATGGACTCAAGCCCAGGGCCAACATGAACCCTCTCCCTGCAGATGGAATTAAAAAAAACATTGAGCTAAGCCTTTCCTTTCCTCTGCCCTGCCTCCACCCTCCGTCACAAGCTGGAGGCCCTGCAGCAGCGTCAGTGTGCCACGTCTTTGTGAAACACATCAAGCTGCATTGCCAACAGCCACAGAGCTCTGCCTCTGTTTTCACCAGCAGCCTGCTTTGATGAAAAAAAGGCTTTATATTGATTTGCTCTGGCTCTCAGGCTTACCGCCTCACTACCTGTGGCTTTTCATCTCAGGTGGTAAATCCTCTGGCTGTGCACTGGCACACGGCCTCACAAGAATCAGCTGTGAGACATAACAGTATCCAGTGACAAAGATGGTGACACAATAACAGAAACGAGGACAGCGAGTGTTTGAAACCTTTTCACCATTCTCCTCTGAGGACAAAAAGAAAAGTGACAAAAGTTAAATACATGGTCTGATCGACCAGAAGCTTCCTCCTACCCGTTCTTTCTTCTTCCTACTGCCTTTCAATCCTTTCTTCTCTCTTTGCTTCATTGTTTCTCCACCTTTCCTCCTTCCTTGTCTCTGCAGACGCAGTATTTGTAGAGACCTTTGATGAAGACCAGATTGAAAGTTGCTGTTTTTATGCACATTTTCAGTTTGTGCATCAAAAAACCTGAGTGGAAATGCCAGAAATTCTAAAAAAAATATCGCAAAAAAATGTTTATGCTTGGATGAGGTGTAAAAATTTGTGTATCTATAAAAACAAAAATGAAATCAAAATTTCCACTACATTTGGATGGAAACCTGACTAATGATGTTGCAAATGAGAGGAAAAAAATGTATAGAGCTGTAAACAGGTCAGTTTTTATTGCCTGATTAAAAGTTGATATTTCTGAGATACATGTTTTTTACAGGACAGCAACAGATGTCAGGTGCTGTTACAGTGTTTGACGCAAATTATCGATTGAGTGTATGTGATGTGTGTTTGTCAGGAGGAGGTGCTGGAGCTAAACAGGAGGCTGACAACCGTCGACTGCCAGCTGAGGAAGTCGGAGCTGAGCAGGAAACACCTGGAGATCTCCAACAAGAAGCTGCTGGGCTTCGCACAGGTACAGCTTGAACTGGACTTAAAACCATTGTTTCATTTAAAATGAATGAATAAGTCAGATAGTGTTAAATAAATCCCATGTTCAGAGCCAATCAATGTATCACAGCCTGATAGATTTTCTTCCTCTGTGCCATAAAGCTCCATTGTTGTCTGGAAACTATTAACAACACATACTCCCCAAATACTCACTAGAGCACCAAATGTGGATTCATCCACCGCTGAAAATAGTCCCCAACAAATGCACTATTTCCTCCTATTTGTTTGATTAAAACTACAATGAGCTGCTGTTTTAGGAAATGACTGACTTGAATCACTTAACAGGCCTGTAGGACTGTCAATAGATGGTAATTAACTCCATGACAATCAGCCTGTGTTCTGTCACATCTCATAATCCATGCAGACTGCTGGGACACTTGATGCAGTCTCATGCAATGGATTCTACAAGCAGCACTCTGAGACAATCAAAAATACCATGACAGTTCCAAATATCCCCATGTGTTACCAGTCTCCTAAACTGTTGTGGAGCCAGTCTGCCCCCTGGTGGCAGAGAGACACACTGCAGCTCTCTGCAACATTTGGACTTGTCTTTCCTCCCTGACCCCTTCTCTGAAAATCCACTTAAAGAAGGATTTCCAATTGTCAGAGATTTTTGCCTTCTCTTGCCTCTGAAACAGTTCAATGAGGAACATTGCAGTTGGTGATCATTTCATTTTCACTTAATGAACTGTTGAACACACTGGGGGTTGAAGAGCATTTTATTTTTGATGAATAATTCTGTCGGATGGCTGAGATCATCAGCACCGCAAACTGTATTTTACCGTTGTGTCCAAGTAGCATAGAGTTGTGCAAACTGTCATCTCCAGTGTTATTAGATTGTTTTGATTGGTTGGTGAGCCGAATGAATCCTAATTAAATGGCCGCCATCAAAATATGGACTAAAAGTGCATTATCACTCTGTTTTTACAAAACATTGACACAATGACACACATTACCTGCAGCACATTGCTGACTGTGAGCAGGACTGTGTTCCAAATCACATTATACATCTGTCTTTCTGTTTCACGTTCACTCTCCATCACTGATTATTATTTTACCGCCATTGCAAATGTGTCACTTAAGGACCAATCTTTTCGTAAAAGTGCTTCTTGCATGAGGCCCGATGCCCTGGTCGGGTCTCTGGGTCAGGTTCACATGGGTCCAAGTCTGCCTCTCATTCAGGCTTTGAAATCAGACCCCCCTCCCTTCAACTCGCTCTGATAACACTTCATCACCTTCTCTCTCTTTGTGACCTTGAGGTCCTTGTTTCGGTGTCACATTAAGACCTGATGTCTGTACTGGTTCAGTGTTATAAAAGAAACAATGTTGCGACAGATCCTCACAGAACTCTCACATACTCTCTGTCCTCAGAACGTCCACAAAGTGCTGACAACACCCAGCCTGTTTGGAGGAGAAGGCGGGTAAGAGACTCTGAACATCTACTGCTCATTATGCACATTATGAGTTACCCACAGCTCTGCAGCAACCACTCTTCCTGCATGTGTGTGTGTGTGTGTTCTGTATATCAGGAGCAACGGGTCGTCTCCAGCCACCGACAGCCCAGACACCCCGTCACCACTTCCTGATCCTGCCTTCCAACTGGCTGTAGAGGCCAAAGAGCTGGTGGCCGGAGTCTGCACCCTCCCTGCTGATGACAAAGGTACAGAGTGCAGACTGGAATACACAAGACCACACTGGAGCTAAAGCAACTGGTAGATTCACTGATTAGATAATAGAATCATTTTGATAACCATTTAATCATTTTACACATTTTTCAAGCAAAATTGCCAATAAATGTTCTGGTTCCAGCGTTCCAAATGTCAAGATTTGCTGCATTTGTTTCACTTCAACAAATGCTACAATGTTCATTACATCTCATAATATTAAAGTGATGCAACATGCTGACAATTTGCTTTTACTCATTTTATCAACAAATACAATCATACAAGACATAATAAGGATATGTGAAATGGGACACCCTGATAAGCTAGCTGCAGCTTGAGAATAGGGGCCCAGGCACTAAGCAGATAGTATTTAAAATATGTTTTCTAACACATTTTCTAAAATGTAACCCCAACCTAATCCTAACCTAATAAAACGACTAAATGGCACCAAGACATTTATTCCATCAGTGTAAACATTGGTTAATAGGTAAGATGCAATAAATAAAAACATATGGCAAATCAAAAATAATAGTACAATTTAAATGGATTTCAGAGTAGAATAATTAGCTTAGAAGTCCCCAGTCGTTTAGGGTATTCAAGCTTTAACATATTTTAATAGTAACTGCTGCCTTAAGCACTTTTTGAAAACAGATACAGATAGTGACATTGTTATGGTTTTATCAATCTCATTCCACACCTGTGGACCTCTGCAAACCACATTGAGGCTCGAAAGGTATTAAGAAAGGTATTGCACCATATAACATTACAATAATATATGAGGCTCAAATAAAGACTGATATAAGGTTAAGAGTGCTTTAAGTGGAAGAAAGTGCCTCAACTTGAAAAATAAGCCAACATATTTGGACAATTCTTTTGTCAGTTCATCAATGTGTACCCCCAGGAATTTAGTGGACTTCACTCAATATTTTGTGGGTAAAAGTGAGAGATTTGGCCTGATTGGCTGGTTAGAGGAGCTTTCAGTGTTTACCAAAAACACCAGACTTTATCATCTGGGGACCAAGAATATCCACCGCTCATCATCATGGCAATCTGGTGTGCAATTGTCAAGATACACTGATCTGCATTAAAGTGTTGGACTGATGGACAGACTAGCTGATGCTACTCTCCAGACGAAACAGCATAGCCAAGTCAGAATCATGTACAGCGTTTCTACAAAGTCTTGGAAGTTAGGAATATGCTTGAATTTGAATATACTCTTTGAAAGATGCTTGATTTTCAACATAATCTGGTGTTTCATCATTGACACAATCACTCATGTAAACCAAAAATCTTTACGTATTTCAAATGAAACAATCCCGTCGTCATTTGTGTGTCATCTCCGCATTCACAGGAACAATTTAGATGTGATGATAAAGGCTTTAAGAGTCTGGACATTTTTGGTTTAGGTACCTTGAAAGTGCTTGAAAAATGCTTGAATTTTACTCTTAAAAAGCTGTATGAACCCTGCATGTAGGTGGTGTGCTTGATATAAGAAGGTGCATGGTGTAAAAAAAGGCTCCTATTTTTAACTCAATAGAAGAACATACTTCACAGAAAGTCACCGTCAGTTCAAGGCACATCAAACTGTCCTTATTACCCATCGTCCATCAGACTACAGACTATGATATTGAGAATATAAAAGTACATTTTTGATTTAAGTTTGAGATTTTTACACAGAGATTCTGCCTGAAGAAGCCAATTTTCTTTGTATGTATTGTCCTCCTTTGTTCTGTTTCTTGTTTTTATGTGATGCAAACTTACATGATGAAGGTGAATGATTGTTACTGTATGTACTGATGTCCTTTTCTGTCTGTGATTGACCTACAGCGTCAGTGAGTGCGTTGAAGGCAGCATCAGTCCCAGATGTCAGCCCTCCTCATATGTGAGCAACAGAGAGCCAGAGAGGACTGTGGGAGGACCTGGGCAGGCTGAAGAGGCCGAACGAGCAGCTGAACCCACGACGGACTACACCCATCCAATACAACTTCTCTAAATAATGCCATCACTCCGATGAATTCAAATCCTCAGTTCACAGTGACAGATTGAACTCAACACAGCCACTGTTTTAATGCCAAATCTTGCTCGCACACATCCAATTAGTGTCTTCCTTTGAAATATTCGACAGTGTTTATGGAGGGTTCAGCAGTGGGATGTGTTGGACTTAGTCGTGACCCGAGGACTCTCATCATTGGACGGTAATACATGTACAGAAGTCTCTATGAGAAGTGCTCTGCCAAATAAAAAGTCTGCTGGAATTCTCTTTTGTGTTACTGTGACAGCAGGTGGTGTTGGAGGAGCTGCATGACCGAGTCCACAACACACACATGCTGCTGTTGTAAACCTTGTTAATACTCCTACCTGACCTCTTTTCTAACCCCCCTCCCACACACACACACACACACACACACACACACACACAGATTCACTCCATGGACTGCATGTAAAGGAGGACTTGTTTACTTGGAAAGGAAAATCTCAGAGCTGATCTGTTCAAAGAGTCTTCTTCTGTGTCATAATAACTCGCTGCCATCTGCCTCCGTCACACACACCGTCATACACCGCCGCTTGTTTGCTCTGCCACAGAGGTTATGGACTGAAAAAAAAAAAAAAGCAACAGTGTCCCTTTTCCCATCTTGCTAACTCTCCTCATGCCCTTATTCATTAATCAAAGGTAAAGAACGAAGCATCCCGAGATGTTGGACTGGAGCAGTGTTTGTCACCTGCAACTTCATATCACTGCATGGTACGTGTTGATGTGTCTCCTGCATCCAGGAGTGGCTTTAATGTTGCTGTAGCTCCTGCTGTGTACACTTGTGTTTGGTAGTCACAGAGTCTAGGCAGACATCAGTCATAGGCTTCATGTGGAACATTCATGTTATTTATACGGACAGCTGCAAATGTCCTGTACTTCAACCAGATTGCATCTTTGGTGTGGCCTCATATCTTTCTGTTACTGTTTTATATTAAAGAAATAACTGATGACTGAATTTGACGTTGTGTTTATTCCACTTTCCTAACATTTTGTTTCCACTACTAACGGTACTAAAGCAGTGTTTTCATAAGAAAATGTGTGTAACAGCCTACAGTTTCCCACAGAAGTATGAATGAATCAGTATTTTATTTGTAAGATTTATTTGAGATATTCGGAGTGCAAAAATTAACATTATCAAAAAGGTATTCAGTTAAAGCTCCATTCTCCATACCTATCAAATCTAGATCAGGAACGTTTTTAAACAATATTTGTCGTAAATCATGATATAAAGGACAGTATAAAATAAAATGCATTTCGTTCTCCACCTCGTTCAGCTCAAAATATTCAGTCTTTCATCTTCAATCAGACCTCTGTATCTTCCTGGTTCAGTGTGTAGTGGTAACATACAACATCTTGACTGTGCACAGTGATCTCTGACTTTTAGGAAAATTATACTTATTATATAAATTATACATATTTTTCACATATGTAATCTTTCTTCTACAGCCTGTGCAGACTCAGGGTTACTGTGCTACACAACTGATCTCAGACAATGTGAACTGATGACATGATTATTCCACTTTTAGAGATCCACAATGGGCTCTGGGTTTCAACACATGGGCCAGCTGCTTTCTGTGTGGAGTTTGCATGTTCTCCCCGTGCCTGCATGGCTTCCTCCCACAATCCAGACATTTGTAATCTTTCTTCTACAGCCTCGCGCAGACTACAAGACTTTCAAAAGCTCAGGGTTACTGTGCTACTCAACAGATCTCAGACAATGTTTTTTTTTCCAAGTTTTCATGAAAAAAAACAACTTATGCTCTGTTTTTCTGAAGTATTGATACCTGAAAATCCTGAGAGCAGCTCTCACCTGCATGGAGTACAGTGCTCATCAGCCTGACTGAGACCCTCCAACAGTACTGTATGATTTCAAGTAACCTACGGGGTCAATACAGGTAAGGTATCTAAGGTATTAGTTACAGTCGACAAACTATTAACAATACCATCTATAATTCTGAAATAATAATCTCGTTTATTCAGAATAGGCAAACATTTTTTTCCTCAAGTGAACGCATAAAGCTCCCATACTGAGGTGCAGGTGCCACGCCTTCTCTCCCAGACACTGGCTCTTTGTATTAAACAGAAGAGCAGGCGTAAAGAAAGCACAGAAGGTGTTTACATGAACTCACAAGCAAGGATGAGGTAGAGAAAAAACGTGAATTCACTTTAATCTACAGAAATCTCAGTGAGATCAGACTCAAAGCACACCACACAAATACAGAGACAGAGAAAAGTAATGAACTAATTTAAATAGATAGCCTAACTAAAAACCAGTTCTTATATTGAATGTCTAAGGAGGATAAGGTCACATTTTTTCAAGTCTGTCTTAAAACAATCCTCACATGCCCATATGTACCGTTTGTACACCGAAAGCACTGTTAGTCACTTTACTGTCTGCAAATAGATTCCAATCTAAGTGATGGGACACTGAATCCACAGTCCTCGTTCTGTGAAAACGATTTCAGCCAAGGCTAACATGAGGCTTCAGCGGTCTCAGTAAGACATCAGTTGGGTTTCTTCCCAAAGTTGTGTTTTAGTAAGAAATTCCCTAATTTAACTCAGCCAGGAAACACAACTAAGAAATGTGGTACTAAAACAATTTGATGTGTCTAACCCAGACTGCTGCGGCCTCATATTAAGTAAAGCGGCCAACTGTGTTTCAATGTACATATGGCCATGTGATAGTGAAAAAATGTGACCCTTCAGTTTACATCCATTCCAACAGCAATCAGCAACAGGCAGTGGTTTGTGCTGTGATACACTTGACTTTGAACTTAACGTTCAATACACTGCACCATCACTACAGGCTGCAACTGCATGCACCAACACCATCTCCACCTTCCACATCCTGCGCTGACCTGCTGCCCTCTTTCTCCCCCTCTGCTGGTTGCAGTGGCTTGTGTATATTTTGCATATTTGTGATGCATCTTATTAAGTCACTCCATCTCATTTCCCATGAAGATCTTTATTGTATTAACAGAATAAGTGGCTGTGTGCTGCACAGTGTGTCCCCGCTGTCTCCCCCCTGCCTCCTCCAGTTTCCTGCTGCCCTTTCATTGGCTGCTTTTCTTCTCCCGTCTCAGACTCGTCCCCAAGGTGCTTCAACTACAAGCGCATTCTTCTGTT
This sequence comes from Macquaria ambigua, assembly GCA_008360985.2. Classification (NCBI taxonomy): domain Eukaryota; kingdom Metazoa; phylum Chordata; class Actinopteri; order Centrarchiformes; family Percichthyidae; genus Macquaria; species Macquaria ambigua. The sequence goes on along the minus strand of VMKM01002728.1, from coordinate 30,107 downwards.
TGTCTGCGAGGAAATCAAACCCGTCGTAGCTTCTGGGACAGCTCACTGTGAGGTGAAGACACGTCTCAGAACCTGGACTCGTAGAGGACTCGTTATGACGGGACAAGCGTGCAGTCAGTGCAGATTCGAGGGTTTATGTCTCAGATCTCAGAATGTTTCTTTGACGGTTGTGTATTGTGCACCAGGTTACAGTATGATGACTTTCATAATAAATCCTATTGCTTCATAACAATATTTTACTGCCCACACAGTATACCAACGTCTCAAGCTCAGTTTAATTTGAGTTGAATTTTCTCCCACACAGAACAGACAGACAAAAGCTGAGGGCCTCTCTACAGCAGCCTCTCTAGGGTTCACTTCAAACTGAAGATCCCTCTCATCACTTGTCTTTGATCATCAGTTTGGGGCTCTCTCACTGATATGTGCCAACAGTCTGACCAGTGATTAACATGTGAAAAAGTCAGAATCTGAACATGAATGAAACACTCAAATCAGTCACATTTTCTCAAGTGTAACTGTCTCATGTGCTCTTCAGTTTGTGTTTAATACTCATAAATTAAAAGTAATGTGGATTATCAGGAGAGGAGCTCTCTCTCTGCTCTGAGGGAAGAAGAGCTCCAGGACCAGGACTGTTTCCAGAGTGACATCTGCTCCTCACAGAGTTTGTGTCAAAACCAGGGTGGTCCATCAGAACAGGACAGACCATGATGAGGGACTAGAACGGTCTCTGGAAGGCGATGGGGGGTGAACCCAAGCTGGTCGGGCTGCGGAGGTTTGAGTCGTATGAGCTGGGTGTCATTCCCACAATGTCCTCAGTCTGGGGCGTCTCCCCACACAGGAAGTCATCCTCGTCCTCCCTCGAGCTCTGACAGATACAGAATCAACAGTGTAAGTCACCAGGAGCTGACTCTGAAGACCAAGTCTGTATCCATGTCAGGAAGTACACACCAACACGCAGTGAGACGATGATGAATTTTCCATATTCTCTCTTTCGGTCTGTTTTTATATTTCATTTCATGCTCTACCTTCCCGCTTTATATATGTCAGTCATTTAGTCCTGTGTTTTCCTATATGATCATATATGTTAACTTACTCTTACCACAGAGAAAAGCATCACTCCCCCAGTTTACATCTTAAAGTCACAGGGAGTCTGTCTTCTGTGGCTCTGGAGGAGCTTTGTCTGAAATAAAGAACCTGATGATGTCATCAGTGACTACGTTCACATGCACAAAATATTCCGGTTTTTGCCCTTATTCCGAAAAAGGCAATATCCAAATTAAGCTGTTTACATGGCTACTGAAAATGAATATTCCACTAATATGATGGTGGAAAATGAGTGTGCATGTAAACGTAGTCAGTGTTATCTCAGTTTGGGCTTGGAGACTACAAACCATGGATGTATAATGAGAACTGGATATGGCGCTGCTGCTCAGCCTTGCTTCCAATTTTTTCCAGTGACCACTTGTAGTATTGCAGCGAAAAATAAAAAAGCATTTTCCCCATAGGCCACCATTGTAAAAGAGACGACTGTAAAACTGTTGACAGGACACCTTGAACTACAAACAAGCTCCATTATGACTCTCTTTTTTAAATATTTTTTAGGTTTTATATTTGTAAAACTTTCCTCGAGCCGAGAAAAGCAATTTAAAAATCTGTGACGTCATCACAATGTAAAGTCTACGGGCCGAGCGGGAACTCGCAGGCGGGGCCATCGGGGGGAAACACTACTGCGCATATTCAGTGGGACGCATAACCTGGAAGTAAACCTGGAAGTTAGAAACTTTTTAGCCATATGCACCAGGCGAGCAATTCTCATTGGACTGAATAGGCGCCATCTTTGGGTCCGGTATCCAGTTCTTATAATACATCCATACTACAAACAATACCTTGTGGAGTTTGAAAGACCAGGCAGAGGGGGTCTAATCAAAGGTCACTCTAGTTGCATCATGGGAACTGGATCCTACATCCAGTGGTTTTAGATATTGACCTCCAGTATATTACAGACTAAAAGCCAGGATCAGGATCCTTTTTACAGCTGAAACCATTAGTCGATTCATTGAATAGTTGATTTGATTGATTATTTTGATAATTGATAATTGTTAAAGTAAATTCTCCCACAAACATAACAACCTTCCTCTGGTTCCAGCTTCTCCACTGTGTGCTTCTCTGTTAATGGAGAAAACATCTTTAAAAGATCAGACTGTTGGTCGGACAAAACTTATACTTTACTTGTTTACTGTGTATATTTTATTATTTACTACTTATATTTACATGTATCTTTTATTTTATTGTATTTTCTATCACTCGACTGAGATCCGCACAAGAATTCCAATGCCCTTGTACACTTGTGAGCAAATGGCATATAAAGTCTTGAACTTGAACAAGACATCTAACTGGGCTCTGTGAAACTGTGATTGGGTTTTTGACTATTTTCTGACATTTTATAGACAAAATGATTAATCAAAAATATTATCGATAATAAAAATAATGGTTATTTGCAGCCCTAATTCTTCAAAAATCTGTCTCTGCCAAGTCCCCCAACTTTATGGCAGCGTGATAGTAAACTACTGGAGTACCCTTCTGTCATCTCACCTGTTGGCCTGTTTTGGTGGGAAGCAGCTCTGTGTCTGCTAGTTCCTCCCAGACCTGGTACAGTGGCTCAATCAGCTGACCAGACCTGCACACACACACACACACACACACACACACACACACACACACACACATCTTTGAGACCCTTGTTGAGTTTTATTCCTGCAGTTTGAGTTTCCTTGTCCAGACAAGCTTGCTACTCTGTTCTTCTTTAGTTTATTGCACACAATCACCAAACATGGAGTCCAACACCGCTGTCCAACTGTCTTCTAGGACTAGACTGCCATTTATTTATTTCACAAGTTATTGAAAGAAAAATCTCACCACAAGGTCCAGGTGTCATGAGACTTAATGTACTTTAAGAACGTATCTACAGCTACTGACCGGACCTTGTGGTGAGACCTTTGTCAGCGACTGTTTCAAGAATGGTCAAGAATGAACATTCATCTCACAGAGTATCCCTTTAAAGAAGACCAGGTTTTCTTTCAATCCTGATACAACAAAACATACAACAGTTTCCAACACATTAGTATTTCTTCAGAGAGGTAAATTATATATATTATATTCAGCACCCGACTGAAACCATTAAAGAACAGTTTGAACACAGTTTGAAATATCAACTGAGTAATTGCTGAGGGGCAGTAACAGTGGGGTCACAGGACATGAAAGAGTCAGATCTACATGTCATTACAGATAACAACCAGCCAGTGTACCTCTTGAGCAGGTAGGGGTCGAAGGGGAAGAAGCTGTCCAGGGGGTTGGTGTTGGTGGTCACACAGTCCCCTCCAGCAGAGTTGCGCACCACCGGCAGCATGTGACGGTTGTTCCTCTCTATGACGGTGTAGCAGAACACCACCTGATACTTCCTGCAACAACAACACACGGGCTGCTGTGGGTGACCAGGGTGGGAAACTGACTGTGTGTGGGGGCATGTTGGTGCAGAGCTGTGGTTATATCACACTATGTTTTATTCATATGACTCAATCAACTCTGTCATGCTGTAAAATCAGCCACTGTATGACATGATGCTTGTTATTAGTTAGAGTTTAGAAAGTGTTTAATATGCCTGCCTGTGTTTGCAGAGCAGTAATGTACATCATGCTTAGTTGGCATGCACATTATAATCCCTGTTAAAAGGGAGTTTTTCCTTGCCACTGTCGCCTAGTGCTGCTCATGGTGGGAATTGTTGGGTCTCTGTAAATATAAAGAGTCGGTCTAGACCTGCTCTATATGAAAAAGTGCCCTGAGATAACTTTGTTATGATATGGCGCTATATAAATAAAACTGAATTGAATTGAATTGAAGGACTGGAACCAGGAGTTTATCCACCCTTGTTTCTTTTGTTTGTGGCGACCACACCCCCTGCTTTTATTTGACTACCAGCTCAGTAATTTACCTTGACAGACAGAGAGGGGACATGGATCGAACATAAGGATGGAAGAGGACAGGAGACCTCAGGGAGGGACAGATGAGGAGAAAGAAGAGAGGAGGCGAGGAGAGGAGAGGACAGAGGAAAGAGAGAATGAGGAGCTTGCAAAAAACTTCCAAACACAGGAAGTCTGGATGGGAGCCAAATGTTCTTCCTGCCAAATGTCAGCAGGATGACTGGAGCCAATGACAGAGCAGGGACAGGTTGTGTACCTGGTGATGGCAGCAAACGTGCTGGTGACTGAAGGCAGGCAGACTTTGAGGGGGTTCAGCTGACACATCACCACCCGCTCCAGGTTCAGACTCTGCAGGTACTCCAGACCTGACAAACACAAACACACACACAACAGTAACAACACTGTTATTACTTGTTACAGAACTAGATTTAATGGCCTGGTGTTATTATTTGATGTGGACTTGCTGTTATTTTTGAAATTGTATACACCAGATGAAATGGTTTGCTAAAACACATTTGAAAATTTGATTTTCATATAATTTGTGATATTGAACAAACAAAAGTACCTTAATGTTTTAAGCAGCAAATATTATTTTTTACTCAAAATGTACCTTAAAGTTTCCCTCCAGAAAATATGTTTCTCTTCTTGTTCCTGCAGTTGAATGTTTGAGCTTCCCTGTACAGAATGATGTCTGTCCATTTTCAGGGGCGGGCCTACAAGTATGATTTATGACATCACAAATAGTTTGGAAGCCAATCCTGGTCCAGTATTCAACTTGCAGAAGTGTGATGTGGAAACTTGAAGCTGCCAGTGCACACACACTGAGAATGAACTTTACAGTGCAGAGGAAACAGCTGTCGTCCAGCAGGAAAACGTATATTCATAGATTCTGGATTTTTAATGACGACATTTCAAAGATTTTAACAATATAATTGAGCTTTTTTTGTGAAGAGAACATATCAGATACAAATGATTATTCAAAGTAGCCATGAAACACTCTAACATGTCTAGCTCACAGTTAATCCTATACTCTGGTGTAAATGGTTTTTCAGCAGTTTGTGCTTTTGTTAAATCCTATTTCACATCACAGAATAGGAATCCAGTCTTTTAAAAGCCAGTTTCACACACTGATGAGCTTTGTCTGCCCTGTGTGTGTTAAGGCAACTTTTAAGAACCAACAGTGAAGTCAAAACTGTGGGAAACACAGGCATTCAGATGTGGCCCTGTCGGGGTGCTACAAGTCATGTTAGAGCAGCAGGTGGTGTTTTGCTGAGTGCTGATGTTGGTGCAGTTCAGAGGTGTGTACCTTTCTTCATGTTGCCCTCCAGCATGGCCCTGTGTCTGAAGATGAGTGTGTAGAAGACGGCCTGGCATGCGGTGTAGAAGGGCCCGTGCAGGCTGATGTCACAGCAGGCCTGTCTGTCGCTGCTGTCCTGGCTGTCAATGTAGCGATGGATCCAGGAGAGCAGCAGGTCCAAGCAGGCCCGCACAGTGCTGCAGGAAGGAGGACGATAGATGGGAGGACACTGGATTAAACATGGTCACATGGGAATAAACTGCTCACTATGGCTCTGTGTTTTCTTTAGCAGAATGGACTCACAGCACAGGGATGAACTTGGCTCGGGCCAGGAAGCTGCCCAGGTAACCGGCAGCAGCCTGACGGTGGACATCAGGCTGAGAGGGGTTCTGCAGGATCTTCCAAAGGTGATCCAGGAAGGCCTCAGCCAAGGCCTGGGACACAGAAAATACAATACAGGACTCCAGAACGACCTCATCTCACAAACACTATATTCATCAAAGTAGATGAAATAACTAAATAAACTAATTTTCTTAAGCAGCAGAGTTGATTTGGATTTAGGCAGTTTACACTTGATCCTGGGTAAATGTAACATACAGTTCAGTCTGAGTATTTGGACAGTGACATGTTTTGTATTGTATGGCTCTAAAAGAATTTGGATTCGAAATGTCACTGTCTGCCACTGATGAAACGACGACTGTTACTGCTTTATGCAAATGAGTTCAAAATGACATCGTGTGACTGGCTGTATAAAAACTGAAGTTCTCCATCAACATACTAGACAGAACACCAGCAGCGTTCTGACTGGCATATACACCGTCATGACACCAAAAATCATTACATATACTTTTCTCCCTCTTGGCTATTGATGTATTTCTCAAATGAGAGCAAAGGACATGTGATGTTTTAAAGCAGATATGTATGCTGTGGAAGAAAAACATGCTATTTCATTTCAGTTGGACATTGAAGCTGCATTAACTGATATTTGGCCACTTGGGGGCACTGCAACAAGCTGTAACCAACAGTGACATATTATCACCTTAAATGGGTTCTGGTGAACGTGTCACTCACACATCCAGCAGACACAGTGTGTTTGTGTCCACCTGATGAACATAAGTGCAACATTCACTCTCCTTTAGCTCTGTTTGGTCTCCACCAACTCCTGAGAAGAATCTGGCTCTTATAATAAATTCACCAACTAGTCTCTAACTGTGTCTGTCTGTCCAAGTCAAGTCACCTGACCTCAGTCCAACTGATCATGTATCTCACTGCTGAAGACCAGACTGAAGGCTATATGCTACATACTGCTGTTTCCTGCCATTACACATGTACTCATTCACAGTGTGGGGAGTACTGACCAGTCTGAAGCTGCAGAGGTAAAAGAGTGTGTACTGGACATGACAGGAAGCATGTGTTGGCAGAATGAGCTTGTTAAACACACTCAACAAATCTCTGTACAGATCCTTAGTCCTTTCCACATGAAAAGAGCCTGAGAAAGAGAAAACAAAGGCAAGACCACTGAAGAAGATGACACACTACAGCCAAAAACATGCATCCAAAATGTGTTGTGTGAAATTCTTTCAATTCTATCTGTGAAACGTATTTTACTCAGTCAGAGCAGTTATGAGAAATGTGGGCTCAGCTCTGTGTAAAAGTGGTGTTATTCAGCTACCATTGACATGGCAGGCATCCTTGATGTAAGCCATCACAACAGCCATGAGAGTGTCCAGCCTCTCAGCCACCGGGTGGGCCATCACAGCCGTCCTGGAGGGGTGATCTGCTGACATGTCCTCATCCTGACAGAGACACGCACACACACAGTCATATATTGTAATATATTGATATTATTTTCATTGATTTTATCTTTTTAAGCAGTTTGAACACCTGGTGTACATGCTAGAATAATTCATTTATTGTCATACAATTTATTCTAATATTCTAAAATGATGGGGGGGGGGGGGGCATTCGAAGAAAAAGTGGACTGAGTGTGTCAGAAGTGTGAAAGGAATTCAGAAAGGAATCCATCTGGGCCAGGTGCTTTATTGTTTGGCATTTGTGTAAGAGCATTGTGAAGGTCAGAGTGTGATAATGGAGCATGTAAAATGACAGCTTGATCTGTGGATAGATTATCTAGAAACAACTGAATTAGAGTTATTTTCGGGGTTAGTTATAGTTGTTTTGAGGGATTTCTCCCTATTGTGTTGAAGCTGATTTGCTAAAACATTGCCAGATTTATTATTTTGTTCAAAGTTCTTGTATCTCAGTTGTTGGAGGAGAAATTCTGTTCTATTGTTTTTGGTTTTTTTTGCAAGAATGTTATTCAATTGAAATTTGAGAGCTTGTATTTCATTTCATGTCTGTTCTTTGGGGCTGTTTGCATAGTTATCTGATAGTTCTTTAATTTTGTCTAAATCTTTGCTCTTGTTATTACTGCCACTTATAACACATTTCAAAGCAAATGAAACAAATGTTTCAACTGCAAATTTTCAGCAATGAGCACACGTAAATTTACTCAATGTAAATTTACGTGTGCTCACAATTCTGTCCTTTCTAGTTATTTACTTGATCTATTGTCATACAATTTGTTTTTTATCTACTTAATAATTTCCTGTGGTGTAGCTGCCAAATGCATAATGCTAGCCAATTAATTTTTTTCTATTCTTTATTTATAATCTTGATAAACACAGACTAACGCTGAGCATTTCAAACTACAAATCTCCCCCAAACCCAGAGGAATCAGAAAACCAGTGCTGGTAGTTACCATGTCAAAGAGTCCCTCCTCAGTCCGCTCCTCTGTCCACTGACTCTGCACTGCATTCTCTTCTGCCTCCTCAATGTCTGACCGCGATGCACTCACCTGAAATATATACCACACACACTGTTACCAACAGAAAACACACTATTGCCATGATGTAAGCTAATGTTAGCTAGTTTAGCCAACATTACAAATCAGGAAGGTGGCTTTAAACAGTCCCTGGCGTTATTTACTTTGCATTGGTCTGTAAGGCAGTGGCTACTGTGCCATTACCGACACTTTATTTGCTCAGGCTACAAGTAAGTTAATCAAACTGGACACATGGAAAACTCTGCCATGCCATGGACAATCATCCTCGCATAATTCACTTTAGCCTGAGTAAATAAAGTGCCGCACTATAGCGTCCAAACATGACAAGAGTAACAGTGCACGTTAATGTTCGCTACAAAAATATAACCTCACTTAAAGTTTTGATAGACACATTGGCCAAGGTCGAGGGTAGAGGGTGACTTCAAGCGGACGTCACTTAGCTGACAAGATCAAAGTTCTGATTGGCCCATAGAAATGCCCCAGAAATGAAATACTGCACTATTGATTAATCAATCCAATAAAGTTGATGCTAGCCTGGATCCGTGGGAAGGACGGTCTCATAGCAATGACAGATAATGCGCAATCGCAGTCAAGTAGAAGTATTTGAAGTTTAACCACTTACATCCAGTTTGAGCATCTTTCCGATGATCACCCCCAGTACGTCTCGTCGAATTGACGGTATGTACGTGGTCACCCTCAGGAGGTTGTGGACGTAACACTCCTGTAGAGAGCAACAAATTATCAATCAACAAAACACTACTGTATTAATGATGCAGATCAGAATTTACAGCTTAGTACTTTTTCTAGATCTCAACTATGCTTAATGTGGGTTCAGTTAAAGTTACAATTTGTGACCAATTTGTAATTTTCACAGCATTTCACAGCTTGTTTGAGCATTCTACTCAAACTGTCTAATAATGGCTTAACCTCTTTTTGCCTCCACACAAGCTAAGAGGTCTGTTTCCTGATGTCAGTGAAGTAACCACATGTTTTCTGGGTGACGAGGTCACCAATATACATGCATTCACCATGATGTAAAGCATCATTCATTTGTCTCTTACAAGCGTTCTGGAGGATTTCTGTACGAAGGGGAAGTTGTCTTGCAGAATGGGCATCAGAAAGCGACTCGTGCTGAAAGAAGAGGACAAAGCTTTACAGTACAAAACATAACACTAGGGCAGAAAATTCATGTCTATGCACAATAATGCATGCTTGTATTTTTAAAGATGCACAGTTAGACATTCCCTCCTTCCATATTTTGAGCCTCTGAACAGGAAAACCTTAAAATGCATATTGCATGAGACCAAACATGCAATTTTCAGTGGTACCAGTTAACCAGTTTAATTTTACTAGAGTAAAACCTTGGTGCAGCCTTTTATTAAATAACGACAAATGCAATTTGACTGTTTAGCGCCTAGAAAAGGGTCACAAATCTTTAGTAAATATCCCCCACATTTTCTAAAGGATTGTTAAAAGTCTACAAACCAGCCTCCCATCCCCCTTCAGCTGGGACAGACTAGCATGCATACAGCAGGCATAGACTTAGAATATTATGCATTATATTTGAACAATTGAATATGTTCAAATAGATGCAGTGATCAGTAATCTGTTATTGTTTTTTATTTGTTACTGGACATTCAGAGCTGGTTCATTTCACTTTCTGCTCCTAACAAAGAGCGAAGCCAAAAGTAAAGACTTTTGGTGAGTAAAAACACTAAAACCAAGACAAGAATACAAAAACACTGGCAGAATAATAAGTGACTTACGATGGAACGTATCTGGTGATGAGCTGCAATGCCTGGTGACACTGATCGAAGTTTCTGGGGAGGTCTTAACAAATCACAGGGGCAGTAGAGTTAATTCATTTATATTTAAACAGAGAATTTGAGGATGAGGATGTAGGCAGCAAAACACAGATTACACACCTTGGTCAGATATAAAACACACTCACAGTCCTGAACCATAGTAGGTTTCTGATGTTTGAAACAAACACTTAATATATGCACAGTTCATTTGAAATAAGAGGGAAGACACCTACTCTCATCTTCATCATCTGAATCTGAGATATCGACTCCTCCTTCACAGATGGTCACTCTCTCTGGAAAAAGAACAGACACTCAATTCAATTCAATTCAATTCAGTTTTATTTATATAGCGCCATATCATAACAAAGTTATCTCAGGGCACTTTTTCATATAGAGCAGGTCTAGACCGACTCTTTATATTTACAGAGACCCAACAATTCCCACCATGAGCAAGCACTAGGTGACAGTGGCAAGGAAAAACTCCCTTTTAACAGGTAGAACCAGGCTCTAGGTGGGCGGTCATCTGCCTTGACCGGTTGGGAGGGGGGGGAGCGGGAGAGAGAGAGCAGGAGGAAAGAGAACATACAGCAGCACAATACAGTTTCACACAGGGATGCAAAGCAATAGCTGTGGCAATGGTACTGATGATAACACCAACAGAAATAATACTAAGAGCAATATTATAGTAGTAATACTAATAATAAGAGCAATAAACAGTAATAGCAGTAGTGGGTGTAGAGCAGGAGCACGGGGGCAGCAGGTGGCTGCAACCATAGATCCAGACTCTACAGCTCCGGAGGCAGAAACACCTGCAGAAAGCAACAGAAGGAGAGAGAAAGGGGAGAGAAAGCACACAACTACGGGAAGAAGTTGAATTAATAACAAGCATTGATGGATATGAGGGCGTACAGATGGAGAGGAAGAGGAGGAGAGAGGAGCTCAGTGCATCATAGGAAGTCTCCCGGCAGTCTAGGCCTATAGCAGCATAACTAAGGGGTGGCTCAGGGCTCACCTGAGTCAGCCCTACTATAAGCTTTATCAAAGAGGAAAGTCTTAAGCCTACTCTTAAATGTGAGGAGGTTGTCCGCCTCCCGTACACAAACGGGGATCTGGTTCCACAGGAGAGGAGCTTGATAGCTGAAGGCTCTGGCTCCCATTCTACTTTTAGAGACTCTAGGAACCACAAGGAACCCTGCATTCTGGGAGTGCAGTGCTCTAGTGGGATAATAGGGTACTATGAGCTCTTTAAGATATGATGGTGCCTGAAGGTGAGGAGAAGGATTTGAAGGTGAGGAGAAGGATTTTAAATTCTATTCTGGATTTTACAGGGAGCCAGTGTAGAGCAGCTGATCCAGAATGCTGCGGCACGTTTACTGACAAGAACCAGAAAAAGAGATCATATTTCTCCAATATTAGCTTGAGAGTCTTAAGGGACTTATTGGGGCAGCCTGATAATAGAGAGTTGCAATAATCCAGCCTAGATGTAACAAATGCATGGACTAGTTTTTCTGCATCTTTTTGAGACAGGATGTGCCTGATTTTTGCAATGTTACGTAAGTGAAAAAAAGGCAGTCCTTGAAGTTTGTTTTATGTGGGAGTTAAAGGACATATCCTGATCAAAGATAACTCCAAGATTCCTTACGGTGTCCCTGGAGGCCAGGGCAATGCCATCTAGAGAAACTGTATCTAAACACACATGTGTTATTTCTCCATGAGTCCTTGATGGTGGCATACAGTAAATACATTAAATGGCCAATGTTCACCCTTTGCCTTTGGATGTGAACTCACACCAAACTGAAAACATAAAAAGTTGACAGTCGGGCAACAGACTAGAGATGTCAAGATAACAAGATTACTTTGACACCACTGTGAGAGCTTGAATTCTGTATTTTATTTGATAAACTTTGGGAACCCACTGGGAGTGAAGTGGGAGACCACCATCTTGAGGCAGGCACACAGGTAGACAGTCTGCGCTGAGACCAGGTTACTGAGGAAGGCCATGTACTCCTCCACCACGGCCTGGCTCCGGCCCACCCACGGAAGCCTCTAGAAAAACACACACACACAACCAGAGAACCGCTTCAGCAGGTTGACACAGGCAGATTATTTGCCCAACATTTCTGGTGGATATTGGATGTCTGGTGATGAATCATGCTGGTAATTTACTTGCTGAAAACCCTACACAAAGATACGAGCGCTATATTTCAGAAGATATACCCATTACTGCAATTTGCTTCTGAATAATTGATAATCCTCTATCATGGTAAATGTGATTTAAAATTATGATACATATAATCCTGTAGAAACTTTTATAAAATTATCAGACAGAAATGTCTTTTGTTGGCTCATTCGGTGAATGCCTGAGAAATCAAGGTTACTCATCACATCAATCCAAAAGTAATATCAACGTTATTAATAATATTCCCATTATTCAGTCCTACTCATTGATTTAAAACCTTGCCCACAATGGTCTAATACAGCCTATGACCCAATCTGGGGGTCCCATGCTGCGCACAGTTTTTCCAAAACAGAGTCAACTGCTCAGTCCAAGTAGCTATAAAACAACACCACTAGGGCAGCAACTACCCATTCGTTTCTATATGGGCCAATTATTTTCTCAATTAATCGACTTAGTGTTTTGTCTATAAAATGTCACATTTCTAAAAATGTCAAAAACAATTTCCCAAAGTCCAAGGTGACATTTTCAAATGTCTTGTTCTGTCCAAACAACTGTCCCAAACCCAAAGACGTTTAATTTACTATCATGTACAACAAAGCAAAGCTGCAATTTCTCACATTTGAGAAGCTGGAAGCAAATGTTTGGCATAGCAATTAATCAATAATCTAAATAGTTGCCCATTACTTTTCTATGGACTGACTGATTAATCAACTAATCATTTCAGCTCTTAACATGCTACAGGTCCCCATGTTGGTTTGTCCACCCCTGTAGTTGAATATGAAGAGCTACAATAAGCACTCTTCAAGCTCATACTCACCAGTATAGTATATATGAGCTGCTCATGGTCCTTGGTTAGCTGGGTCACACAGCTCCGGAATTCTTGTAGCCAGTTGATGATCTGAGCTTCCTGTCAGAGGAGACGAAGTTACGTAAGCTATGTTTACTGTTATTCTACAGATCTCATGTCACCTCAAACACACTGATGTTTTACTGTACCTTTATCTCAGGATCAGCCAGCTGATGTCTCAGCATTTCATAGTCACTTGAGTCTCCCTTCAAACAGAGAGAAGAGAAACAGCAAATCATACACTGCAAGCTGCCAACCAGTTCACGTTTGCCTTGTTAATATACCGTTAGCAACAAAGAGCTAGTTCATTAGCACCTTTGGTCAGTGTTCAAATGATTAACGTTACAGAGCAGCACTTGAATACAATTGTGTTTTTTTTAAACTGGTAACAGGTAAAAATAGACTGACATAACCACTCACCTGTTTATGTTTTGCCAAAGTTTCGGCCACACTTCCTCCAAACCTGACAGTCTTCATAGGAGGAGTGTTCAGAAAATCCCGACCGTCTATCTCCATATTTCACTGCGCTCGTGGAAAAAGTAACGATTGTTTTGCAACGCTAAGTTAGCTGTCTTTACGCTAAAATATCCAGCCGAAGAGGAAAAGACACCGTGGTTACATTTTTATTCGGTAAGGTCATCAACAGTCGAATGGGTACGGATAATGTTAATGATTTTTGTAAAGTTATTACAATGTTCTGAAAATAAATGCCCGACTATGCCATAAACAAGCAAGCGCATGTGTGAGACCGCATACTTACGGAAGTGAAGGCAGAACGCCGGTGCCGCATTCAAAGTCTTCCCACTCCCACAAGCTTGAGTTCCGGGTTAGCGAGTTTTGTGCATGGATGTATAAAGAGAACTATAAATACTTAAATGAGAATATAGAAAACAAACAAGTGCAGAGACACAATAAATAAATAAAAGCACAAGCAGCAGTGATGGCAACAACGGCAAAAAACCAACAATGTCGAATAACAACTAATCACTTCCTCCTGTGGGTCTGCCTTCTCTAGATCCATTCCCAAGATCTAACTACTATTTGAACTATTGAACTATTTGTGGAAGACGTTGTCGAACAGTATCACCCTTGACATGTGGAAGTATGTAGGCTATAGAACTATTAACTATGCATTATCTGGATTTGTTATTATATTAAAAACCATTTGCCAGATCACATGAACAGACAGCAAGCTGGCACTCCAAAACAGTATCCTTGCCTGTCTATGGACTCTGTCCAATTAAGAGTCATATAGGGGGGTTGATTACTGCATGTAAAAGCATAACCACTTATTACTTTGCCAAACAATTTTGTCAGTGGTTTTGACCAGTTTGCATTCATGGAGAATGCACAAATGTGTTAGAAATGTACTCATTAAATACATCTGTTACTGCTTCAGTTCATGTAGATAAACATTGTGGAATAATGATGAAAAATGATAATGGAAGTGTCATCATTTAATTGTGAGTGTTGACGTAAAACTTCTGCGGAGCTAATTGGAGAGTTTAATTAATCACACAGGGTAAAAACTCCATGTCTCACACAGTCGAGCCTCTAGAGCAAGTCGGACAAAACCACTAACCAGCATACTCAGCAAGACGGTGATCAGAATTGTGCAGGTCTGCGTCGGTCTGGCTCATCTCAAACAAGCCTATTATATGTTGGGATGTCTTGGGAACGCCTCTGAATCCCCCAGGAGGAGCTAGAAAACGTTGCTAGGGAGAGGGGCGTCTGGACTATCTTGCTTAGCCTTCTGCCACTGTGACCCGGCCCCAGATCAGCAGCAGAAAATGGATGGATCTTGCACAATTCATATACATATAAAGAGTCTTTTTACCCTGTAAGAAGCACTCACTTTTTTTGTGAACATGCCCAAAAAAGATGTACCCTATACAAAATGCTTACCCTTTTGATTATAGTCCTGACCCTGGTCTCTTCTTAAAGGTAACTCTTTGGAGTTCACTATCGAAAAGACAGTTAATCTAAGCGATACTGAACAAAATTTACAGTGGTACAAATACGGTAAAAATGTAAGGTTTATTCTGGCCCTCTTTTGGACTGTTGTGTTTTTTTATGTACTGTAAAATAAGCAACTGTTGCAATGATATTGGGGTCTTAAAATGGTTTATACAGACTTTGTGCTTTCAAACAATGTATGGGCTAGTTCATCAAGGTTCCATGAGGATTCAACTGGATGCCCCTCCAGCCCTGCACTCCAGCTTCTGCTTGATAATGGGTAAAGAGTGGTTGGGGGTTAAGTGCAGAATGGTTTGGCTGTACTTTTGCGCTTCTGTTATAGGACTATATTTTTATGGATAGTGATGATGACAAAGATGACAAAAGATGTATACGGTAATATTGTTTTTGTTTTGATAGGCAGACAGTACATATCTAATGAAATTAAGTTATTTTACATAAATGTTGTAATGAATAAATCTGGAGAAATTGTTTAAACAATAATAGAATGAGGACAACGCCAAAATAAGTGTAGGGCTGCTTAATCATCAAATACACAGAAAGAGAAATTAATGTCTTTCTGTTTTCTGCAAACCATCATCAGATTGCATATGGAGTGGTGACATTTTCTGAATGAGAGATCTCGCTTTTCTGTTCCAGGTTGATGGACTAGATACAGCTAGATACAATACATATCAGGGTAATAAAATCTAAGGTACAGGCTACTTATGTGCCAATATGTAGCAGCGTGCACTGTTGTCTTTTTTGATACTACCACTAGGAGTCACCAAAGGGATATTTTCAAATCCTATAAACAGGGGCTTTAAATACAAAAAGAAGGGGGGGGGATTTAGCATCCTATGATCAAATATGTACTAAAATGTAGAATATTGTGATTTTCCAGTCAGGAGGAGCCCTAAACATAAAAGCTTTTTTTTTCAATTTCCTTAAAGGGTATAGTATAAGAAGTATAAGCAACAAATAGTTAAACAATATCCCTATGAAATTCAGTATGCTTCATTCTGTAAAACTCCCACTACTCACCAGGAAAACTCATCTCCATCTCTAGCTCAGTTTTTCCCCCATGTAGCATGATGATGTCAAGTAAGTACTTTTGTTACATTTAATGCATAATTCTTTTAATGCGTTAACTTAAGTAAGGGACTTGTGTACTTTTTCCACCTCTGGAACTAATGATATAAATTGTCACAGTAAATCTGTTAATCCCCCTTCAACACTGAAAGTGGTTGAATGGACTTCTTTGCAGAGTACTTGGTTGTAGAATCGATAATGCAGGCAGAAAGTATTGAAGTAGAGCACGGCTACAGTCAGAGAAAACAGCAGTACAATAAAGCCAACTGGTTCCAAAGGTTATGCACTGAGGCTTGTTATCAACATGGGTGGGAACAAGGAAGCCTGCTACCAGCTACACCTCTTTTTTTTTCACAGTAATATTCTGTTAACCAGAACTATGTCATCATCACATCGTCATCTGATACTTTGTTAACAGTGGTGAAAAGTAACTAAGTACATTTATTCAAGTACTGTACTTAAGTACAAATTTGAGGTACTTGTACTTTACTAGTCTTTTCATTTCATGCCACTTTCTACTTCTACTATAAATATTGTACTTTTTACTGCACTACATATATCTGACAGCTTTACTTACTATTTACTTTACAAATTAAGATTTTTACACACAAAACATATGAAGAGCTTATAAAATATGTTTAGTTATAGTACAGCTGAAATGATTAGTCAAGTTGACTGACAGAAAATTAAGTAATTAATTCATGGTTCCAGCTTCACAGATTTGAGGATTTGCTGCTTTTCCTTTTAATTATTTGAATGATTTTAATGTATTGTTAATAATGTTGAAGTTTGGACTGTTGGTTGGACAGAACAAACATTGTGAAGGTGTCACTTTGGGCTCTGGCTCATTGTGATGCCATTTCTCACTATTTTCAGAATTCTTTACAAACCAATCAATCAATTGATTAATGGAGAATAATCAGCAGATGAATCCATAATGAAAAGAATCATTAGCTCCACCTCAACCAACTCCAACAGTAAAATCCTGCTTTTCAATGAATGCATGGGGAATAATCATCTAATGATTTCAGATATAATAGTAGTCACAGTCACAGGGGACATTTTTCTGTATTGAGTACTGACTTACTTTTAATACTTTAAATACAATTATCAAATTATACTTACATACTTTTACATAAGTAACAGTTTCAATGCAGGACTTTTACTTTTAATCTTTACTTTTTTAACAGAGTATTTTTACAGTGTGGTGTTAGTACTTAGTAGTCTGAATACTTCCTCCACCACTGATTGTTGGTATAAAAATGTAGATTATATCCACTTTAAAGTGTGTTACAGTATTCTAACCAGGAAGTTACAAAACTGAAGGAAATGTTTCTGTTGACATTCAGTTGCAGGAAGTTTTGGTCAATCCTTCTAAAGGTAAAACTGCATATCGTCTGCATAAAAACAATATGACCCAATTGTAGCATATAAATAGAAAACAGTTTAGGACCAAGGATGGACCCTTGAGGAACCCCACAAGACACTGGGTGGACAGAAGAGAAATAGTTGCCAACTGTGACAGAAATCATCCCGTTAGAGAGGCACAAGACAAACCATGCGTATGCACAGTGCAAAAATGTATCTAAATTGCTTTCAAATGTAATCTTTCTTTATTTGTATTTGTCTCTCAGTAAATCTATATCTTGTCATTCAACTTGAAGAATGAAACCCCACTGATGTAAGATATTCTTGGATACTGAAATTATAAATTATAAATAATGTAATAGCTGTTCACTTAATTATACATTATAAGTAGATCACCACATACAAACATGTGTCGTGTTATAAAGTGATCTGGCACTGATTACTCCATTAGAGATGGGATGATTTTTAACTCATGATGTAATGATGCATTGCTAGTTAGTTAAGGTTTTGTTTTAATCAGGAAGTCTCATTGAAATCAAGACCTATTTTACGAGAGGCCTGAGAACAAATTATATAAATATATAAATATACACACAACATCATAACAAGACAGTTCAGTCACACAAAGCAGTCATCATATACACACATATGCACTAATTAAAACAGTCACAAATATTATTAAAAATATCTAAATTATGACTAGAACTTTAAAGTCCATCAGAGGAATGAGTCTCTCTAAATTCAGTTTGTTTTGCAGTTCATTTGGGAGGTGCATGGTCTTGGAAAGCTGATATGGTTTCCAGCAATGAGATTGTTATTATGCAACACATTTTCAGTCTGTTCAGTTTGTAATTGTAAATTCAACCCCTCTTTTTGTTACAGTATGACAAATTTCTGTTATCGTAAAAAGTGCCTTTACACCTTTTTGGTTAGGTTTTGGTTAAGATTTTAGGGGTTTGGGTTAGGTTAAAACATTTTGGTTAAAGCTTATAGTAGGGCTGACTCAGGTGAACCCTGAGCCCCCCCTTAGTTATGTTGCTATAGGCCTAGACTGCCGGGAGACTTCCTATGATGCACTAAGCTCCTCTCTCCTCCTCTCCCTCTCCATCTGTACGCACTCATATCCCATTAATGCTTGTTACTAACTCGACTTCTTCCCTTTCCTGTAGTTGTGTGCTTTCTCTCTTTCTCTCTCTCTCTCCTTCTGTTGCTTTCTGCAGGTATTTCTGCTTCCGGAGCTGTAGAGTCTGGATCTATGGTTGCAGCCACCTGCTGCCCCCGTGTTCCTGCTCAATAGCCGCTGATGCTGTTATTGTTATTGCTCTTATTAGTATTACTATTATTATATTGCTATTAGTATTATTTTTTATCAATATTAACATCAATATCACTACCACAACTATTACTTACATCTCTATGTAGAACTGTACTGTACTACTGTATGTTCTCTTTCCTCCTGCTCTCTCTCTTCTTCTCTCTCTCTCTCTCTCTCTCTCCCTACCCAACCGGTCGAGGCAGATGACCGCCCACCCAGAGCCTGGTTCTGGTTCTGCTCGAGGTTTCTACCTGTTAAAAGGGAGTTTTTCCTTGCCACTGTCGCCTAGTGCTTGCTCATCGTGGGAACTGTTAGGTCTCTGTAAATATAAAGAGTCGGTCTAGACCTGCTCTATATGGAAAAGTGCCCTGAGATAACTTTGTTATGATATGGCGCTATATAAATAAAACTGAATTGAAACTGAATTGAAGTTTGGGCTGAGATATTATGGTTATTGGGTTTCTTTTATTTACAAAAAAACTGCCCTGGTTGAGTTCACATGTTCTATGATTTCTCCTACAGCAGTGATAAAAAGATGGCATTCATGGTTCATATAGTGAACTATGAATTTCCTGTTAGATTGGGCTCATTTGTGCAACAGTTATCATTATGAATTGCTGAAAGTCTGTCCTAAAATTGCCTATTGATCTCAAACAGACTCAATCCGTGCTGCCATACTGATTAAAAACATAACATTTATTAGGAAAATATACATTTTAATACAGACTTAACAACTGCTAACACTTCTTCCAGATATCATCATCAATTATGAATAATTTCTCATTAAACACACTAACAGTAGAAAGTTGAGCATCAGCTGTAGTCACCTGCAGACACTGTAGGGCAGGCTCTAATCAAGTCTCTGTGGGGTAGAAAATGGATGAAACATCATTATTAAAGCATGTGCACACAGTGGAGATGAGTTCTGTTTTTGAGCTGACAAGTGGTGATCAGAAAGTCCTTTCTATGTGTTTTATCACAGACCTTTACATTAATCTCTGAATGCTGAGGTTTTCACGGAAGTTGCAGGTAAGCCTGCTATTGTTTAAACTAAGGGCTGAACTGTGGTTAATAATTCATCCAGTGATAAGAATTTTTACTGCCATAGCCACAGGTAGTCCTTTTAGTTCTGCAATTAAACTTCATCAAACTGAAAGATTATTATTAGAAAAAGATTATAAAGTTGGACTGAGGATGACCTCATAAAAACAAGATATTTTCCATAGTTCTAGTATTCTAGAATATAGAATTACATAGAGATAATTTATGCAATTTAACCTTGTTAAACCCTCTTATTTAAAACAGGACTATGAACCTTTTGTGCCTATAACCCCAATACATTTTAGACGGGTTTGTTTTATGTTTATTATTGAGCTAACATCACAATGTGTTGCCAGTGGGATAATATCAAATTAAACCTTTGCTTTTAAAAACTGAAGGGCTGAGGACATAATACACACAAATGACACATGGTTGTTTTACAGTATGCTTGACATATTTTAACATTTTTTATCTCTACATTTGACAGTGTTTAGGGTAAAATAAAAATGAAAAAAATAAATTAAATTAAAAAGGTTTTATATTTTTTCACTAGAATAAGAATTATATTCCTGGCAGTGTGAAGGGGCCTTTCGATCTTCACTAAGGGACACAAGATTTACAGAAAATGTAATTGTACTGTTCAAATACAGAAAAAAATTAGATAAATTAGAAAATGTCTTTGTTTTTGGGTGGCTAGTAAAGGTTTTCTTAGTTGGATGGGGTCACATTGGGGGATTTGACCTCAACTACAGCCCGGGCTATCGTTAGACGTGCAGACCAGGAAGTTGAATTGCCATATGTTTAAATATATGGGTCTAAAAATGATAATTCTTTGTTGAAATCGCATCGCTTTCCACAATCCCCATTTTATATTTTTCGATTCAAAACATAAACTTTGTGTTATTCTGTGAGTAAGGCCTCACCTGTCGGCCTACACTATGTAGGTGAAGTCTCTGTTGTTGTGTGCGGCATCTCTACGTCACCCGCCACTGAGGAGACAGTAGTATGCGGGGTATCCTCCTGCGGGGTCATCGTTGCCATGGCAACGGCCACCTGCACCGCCTGCTTGGCCCCCGGCGGCCCGCCGGCTGACCTCTGCGCGTGGGCCGTGCGGGTGCTGGACGGTCCTCCGTTCCTGCGGAACGAGTTCCTGATGCCACTGGACACGCGGCTGGAGAGGCGCCTCACCGCGCCGCTCAAACCGCCCTTATCCTTCTTCAGTAACCCGACATCGTCCTCCAGCTCCGCCGGTGGCACCTCGATGTTCCCAGAGTACCAGAACACCCACCAGATGAGGCTGAGGAAGATGACGATGGCGCCCGCGTAGATGAGCAGGTCATAGAAAAACACGTTCACAAACACCCCGATGAGAAGTACGACCAGTCCCACAATGTCAAAGGCTACTGCGAGCCAGAAACAGCACACACAGCGACCCAGACCCCGGTAGACTGGTTCCATGTCCACATACGGTGTAGGCCTCCGAAGAGACGCGGAGGTCTCTGAAAATAACTGCTTATTTCCCGGTGCCTTTGTGCCGTGGCATTGAGTTTCAGAGCGGCTGTAAGGTGAGCCAGGTGAGGCGTTCAGCCCCGCTCAGGTCGCCTGCCTCACACTCACAGAGGAGGGGCGTGGTGCCCGCTGGAGGAGGGGCTGAAAGCACTACCTGGCCGGTAAGGGTTTTTTTTTTCTTGGAATAGACTATATGATTCAGCCGCGTTATGTGTTACCGTTTTTATTCTGAGTTATTGGCTTGACTGCCTATCTGAGGAAGAAACATGGAAAGTTACCTTCCATTTCACTTTCAGTAAGGCTGATAAATAAATATAAATTAAGCCATGAAGAATTGTTAAATGTGTGGAATGGGTCTTCTAAGTGTAATATACAGAGGTGGATAAAATAACATGAGCATCTGTTACTTTTACTGAGACCACAGCAAATAAGAGAAGCAAATGTGAGGGGTTAACCAAAAGAAGACGTTTTATTTAACTGAGATTGATTTGTTTTAACAAATGTAACAGCAACAAATGACAAAACATATACTGCCAGGAAAACTATGATAATACTAAAACTCTACAGAAAATCTAAACTCCAGTGTAACACAAGGTGGCACCAGGGGAGAGGGAGTCAAATGTAGGTGTAGATTCAACTCCATGCTCATTTCTGAGGCTGTAGGTAAAAGTTGTTGTTGAATTGGTTTGCATTTAAGTCATCACTAGGAAACAGGCACATACAAACAGCTGCTCAGGCAGGTATTTGGTGTGCTGTAATAACAGTATTCTGAATTAAAACTGAATCAAATTCAATTTAATACACATTAACATACTGGTACACAATATCAATAGATTATATCAACAGAGTAACAACCTAGAAATGATTTGTCATGTACACAGAGTGATGGGAAGTCAAATAATCCTCTTATATTTGTTTTTTACATTATTTTTGAACATTCCTTTGAATTTCTGAATTGTACTACTTTAAAAGCATCCTCAAGATTGTTGCATAGATGGGGCGTCCTGTACCATACCACATAACCCAGTTCAATTCCAGCTGGAGACCTTTGTTGGATGTCATCTTCCCCTCTATCTCTGTCTCTCTATACTGTTGCAGTTGGTCTATATGCACTTTGCAACTGTACTGTCTGTTTAAATGCTAAACTGCATTTTGTTGTTGTCACGGTGGGTTATGCAGGGCAATGGGGAATGGACCAAACACAGACAGAGGAGGCAAACTGGTGCAGTTCAATGATTTAATGTGCATAAGAAAAGCTTACAGGCAGGTACTGGTAGGCAGGCAGGCAGACTGGTAACAGGCAACAGGCAGGCAGGTCCAGGTTCAAGTGACAGAACAGAAGCTCCAAAGGGAAAACACAAAGCAAGATGGCAACAAAGCACATGGCAACTAGGATGAACTGGCAAAGGAACAAAGGATCTGGGCTGGTATATGTAGTGAGTGGCTGATCAAGGAAGTGACAACAGCTCAGCAGGTGAACGAGCAGAAGTTCATGTGACTGCAGGGCTGATGAGGGAAGTGAGAAAAGGTGAGCAGGTGAATTAGGGAGTCTGGTGAAAAGGTCTGAGGGCATCTGGTGGACAGCTCAAGGATGGCAGGTCTGGGGAGCTGGAAGAAAGTACATGGCCTGGGAGAAGTGAGCAGGGTTTGTAGACAGGGACAGATAGAGAGAGTAATGCAGAGGGCTGGGGATGAGAGTGTGGCTGCAGGAAGGAACCGAGAAACTGTGACAGTTGGTACTCTGTGTAATAACAATAAAGCTGAATCTTATCTAATCTAATATAAATCCTCTTTTATTATAGAATAGATTATTATATACATTCAGTGTCATAATCTCCGTCTAAGCATTAATGGTGCTGGTTGCTGGATGTTGGTATTGAGGGTCTGTAGTGGTTGAAAGCCTGCACTGCACCGGTAATGTGTTGAATCAATGTCAGAAAAACAGGCTACATTTACAGACTTCGATACATGTTTGTATTTATTTATTTATTTTATTTTATTTGGACAGGGACCATGTACAATATTAAACATAAATGTTACCATTTGATGTCATAGACTGTATATAAAGATGGACGACATGACAGCTCCCCAAAAGTGAAGCCAAAACATCTGGCTCGCCCCCTGGTGGCTGGCTGCAGTATAGGTCATAAACCCCGCCCCCTCCATGTTAGCGGATGGGACAAATCAAAGTACACGTCAAATAAAATGTTCCCAAAGATGGTTTCTGTTATTTTAGGTAGTTCTTATCACGCTGATGTTTGTTCAAGTGTTCATTTTTCTGATGAGTTTGGTTTTAATTAGTTATTTGATACTATAAACAGGGGGTGTGACATTATGATTAACAACTGTGATTGTTCTGTGATTGGTTCAGGCGGGTGTATGGGTGGGACCTCGGATCACTACTGCACAGACTCTGGCTCCAAATGACGTGCAAGATGGCAGCGCCCGTATCCAGGATATTTTGGCATCATTTTTGTACAGTGGGAGGAAGTGGAGACGCGTCGTCCATCTTTATATACAGTCTATGTTTGATGTATTGTACCAGAGTTAGCTTAAAGCAAATTTTCATCTGCAATTCCTTGGCAGATCACCATCAGCATCATTGTCTTGTATTGACAAACAAAGCTGTCAGCTCACAGGACATTTTCTATTGGATTTGCATAGTGCACACAGACAGATGGACAAGCTTCAGGGTAGATTAGGTCAGATCAGGTCATTCGCTGGTCTGTGGCCTGGAGCCACAGCACAAAGCTGGTGTGTGTGTGTGTGTAGGGGAGGAGTTTGGGAGCTCTGGAACCAGTGGCCATGTTGATCTCAGAACAATCAGAGATGGATATGTCCAGCAGCATTTCTCTGCCTCAGTAATCCTGTTCTAAAGGATTTACACAGCCCACCAGCAGCCATATTGAGCAGAAAGGTTTATGGAGGAAGATGACAAATAAATAAATAACGGAGAGCAACAACCAACAAGGACACAATGAGACAGATGGACAGCATGACGGCCGATCAGAGAAAAACACAAATTCCAACCTTTTTTTACTACAAAATGTGACATATTCATCAAGTGAAATAGAGAAAATGAACACAGGAGATATTACCTCCAGAAGGTCTACAACACATATTCACTTTAAAACCTGCATGGTTGTCATATGTAGAGGGGTTTAGAGCCTCGTTTACACCTTTATGCCGTATTCAGATCAAATCAGGCACTGTGGCAAAAACAGCAGTCCCCCCATTCATTTGAATGTGGGTAGTGCGTTAGGGCTGCAGTGGGGAGGGACTGCAGCTGAAAAAACTTTTGGAGAAAGGCAACCCGACATCACGCTTCTTCACACCCAGGTGAAGTTTACCATGTAGCACTGTAGCATTCTGCTGTTTACTGAGCAACTGGGAAGATAGAAGAGAGATTGCCGCCATGATGACTGTACATCAGCTGTTCAACCCTGCCACGAGGGAGTACAAAGACGTTAATCACCGTGCAGTCGCTTGGCGTTGTATCGCTCTTCAGGTTGGGTTTGCTGGTTAGTATTTCTACTTGTGCTACAATCAGCATGGCCATGTAGTGACACTCCCACACCACCACACAACCCTGTGCTAATCGCCACAATGCCTGATTTGATCTGAATACAGCCTTAGCCTGGTTCCAGACCTCTGAATCACTGGCCACACCTTACTTTTTTTTCAGTGATTAAAATTAGATCTACTGTTGTGCCCATTGGAGAAACAATCAGGCCAATCAGCATCTTCCTGAGTCAGAGCTGGAAAAATGACCACAACAACTGTGACAAGTGTGAATAAGAGGGACCTAGCTGTACAGTTGTTGTAAGCTGACTTTAAGAAATAACTAACTTAAATAACTTAAATCGCCACAGCAAACATTTGGCTAGCTGCTCCTAGCTATCGCAAGCCAGTTGGCCAAAAACATGTGGTTTCATTTATCATGTAAGATCTTTATGTCATTACATGCCAAGTTTTAACAGATTCACAGGTTCAAATCTGGCGTCCTAAGATGTTAAAATCATGTGAAAACTTTTGCCTTTTCATCACATCGTGGTGACTGATGCTTTCATTTCATTGGCTAGCACTGTGAGGCCCATCCTCTTCAAATGCAAAGATTTACCCATGCCTACACTTGTCATTTGTGCTCATATGACCTCTTACATGGCTCTTGTATCTGTTCAGACTGCGGCCTACTTTGAGGGATGCCCCCCTCACATGACTAATACCCAGGTAGGACATCTTACTGTGATGGGTCATGTCAGGTTCACCACTGACAGCTTCAACATTATGCACTTAAGTGGTTGATAATATAATTTCCTACTGATCTACTAAACCCCTTATAATAATAAAAATAACAGCAGCAGTAGTAATTAGGCAGTAGTAATCAATTAGGAAGGAAATTATTTATTGATGTTTGAATAGAGAAAGAAACAGGAAGTGGAAGCCAGCAATACAGGGCTATGATATTACATAGAAATACAACAAAAGAAAAAGGAAGTCTTGCCATACTGGTCTCTCGAACCACAAGAAAACTGGTTGCTGACATTGACATTTAGGAGAAAGAAGGTTTTCACAGGACACAGACCGTCATGTTGGGAGATAACATTTCCACACAAAATACTGTAACAGAACAGGCAGCAAAATAAATAACAAAATAATCCAAATACTGAAAAACATTTTACACCTGCCACCAAAAATAAATGTTTGGTGGCAGGTCACATTTCTCTAGGGGAGGGGGGACTTGATGACTTCAGCATTCCTAAAATCCTGGCTATGGCCCTGGCTGAAAATGGCCTAGACTAATTAGCCCACCAACAGAAGATGGCTTGACATAAACACCATGTCAGACTGCATAATGAAGTGAAACAAAATGGTAATTCAGTCTGATTATCAAGTTAGACAGATAAAAAATTAAGAATGCTCAAAATTGAGGCTGAGAAATCCTGCCTTTTAGTCGCTGGTATGTGTCAAGCTCCAAAAATACAGGATCCTAGACTCACAGTCGATAGTGTCAAACCTGTACGGTCATTTATATCAAAAATGTGTCCCAAGGTGTGATTGTCACAGACTTTTGTAGGTACTGCTTTATGCTTTCAAAGCAGATGGTTCATGGGTCCAGGTGGTTTCATCAGTTCCCCAACAGTGATGTTTGTGCTCCACTTGGAGCCCCTTGCCATGGTTGACCTTGTTGAGTGCCTTGTGCTCCAGGCTTTGTTTGAGCACAGGGATCCAGACCAGGCCGGTGACCAGGAACATCAGACCCACAAAGAGGAACAACGGTCCCAGCAAATAGGAATTGCCCATCTGGGTGAAGTAGAGCAGGGACAGGGCTGTGCCTGATCCAAACAGCAGTGAGCCAACAGCAATGGCCACAATAGGCTTATAGTAGAGGAGCCAGCAGGATAGAGCCACACCACCCTGACAGCGAGGTGACTCCCTGTCCTGGAGAGGGTTGAGTGGTGTGGAGGCTTCAGTGTCCTCCCCATCCTGGGAGGAAGGATCCATGGTGACTGCTGTGGAGAGCATGGTCACACTGGAGGACACTGCTGAGATTAGATGCACCATACCACAGATAACGCCACAGGTCGGGATACAACTGACAACAAAGTCTGGTGTGTACAGAAAATTCAATCATTATTCTATATTTTTCTTATTGTCCACAAATCCCATGAAAAGACCAAAAACAGCAATGTGTTAGTGTGTCTCTCAATATTTTCTGACATCCCGACCTGGTTTGTGACTCTCAGTCCCAAGCCCATTGGTTCCTACTGAAGATTTAAATCTTAACACTTTATATAGTTTCATGCTTAAAGTTGGTCTGTCAGTCCACCACTTTGGTTCATGCTGAAATATCTTAACAAGCATTCGATAAATTGGTACACACATTCACATTCTCCTCAGGATGAATTGTAATAACTTTGCTGATCCTGTTTTCCACCATCAGGTTACATTTTTCATTTGTCCAATACTTATGACCAAATACCTGCAGAACTAATGACATTCCCATCAGGCTCAGCTGTACTTTGTGTTTACTACTACATAGTAAATAATAACCTGCCTAAATAAACATCAGCATGTTAACATTGTCATTGTTCCTTAAATAAACAAGACACAATTTTCACTGCAGACATTTGACATGTTACAGTAAAAATCTCAGGTATAAATAATTAAATGAATGATGTCTGAATTCCATTTACCTTCTTCAGGCTTTGGATACACACACAATACTTGTTAGTATGATACATTCATTGTTGATCCGTTTTTTTCATGGGATTTGTTGACAAAAAGAAAAATACAGAATAATGCCACACTAATTAGTTATTATTTTATGATTAAACACACTGAAAATATACTGTACTTTCAAACTTTCAAATACAGTTTTCTATTCTGGTTACTTAACCTTTCTGCAAAATCTGCAAAATAAAATAGAATATGTGCGAGAAGCCTGAACTCTACCATATACTGTATATCACCTTGTACAACAGCAAATTCACAGTGAACAACTACATCACCTTAGTCTGACAGCAAGAAAACAGATTTTTTCTGTGGGTCTATAGTGTGGATTAATGTAAATGGTCAGTTGACAACCATTGTCTAAATCAGTGTCATTTTACATAAAATAAAGATATAAGTATTAAATGATAAAATGTTAAGTAGTCATCTCCATCTTACCTAAAGCCTCCTGTTGGACACCAACCACAGACTGACTGCTGCTGGACAACTGCTCTCATCAAAGCCACACCCACTCAACTCAGCTCACCCACCACCCACCATCCAGACTCACAGCATCACACTAATCCACCTGCAGCAGGATTAGTGATATTCCTATATGATAAAAAGTAGATAAAGAATCAAATTGTACTAATTTTAGAAAACAAAGTCACAATGTTAGAGATTAAAACCAGTGGTGGAAGAAGAACACAGATTCTTTACTTAAGTAAAAGTACCAATACAACAATCTAAAAATACTCCATTACAAATAAAACTCCTGCAATCAAAATCCTACTTAAAGTAAAGTATCAAGAGTAAAAGTGCTCATTCCGCAGAAAAGAAAAGTCCCCTGTGACTTATAATGTATGACATTATTAGATTTGTTAATACTGAAGCATCAATATTGTGGGATATTTTATTCACCCAATGTGGTATAATATTGATGTATAATGGTGAATCAGTATTGAATCATTGCAGGGTAAGGTCAGAGAGGTCATAATCAATATTACAGTATTGTGTATAAGTCAATCTAAGTCAATCATATTGATAATGGTCAGGTAAAGTCAGGTTCAGTCATAATCATGATGTAGTCATGTGTTGTTGGATGTGGGCATAATCACAGAAGTCTTGCATTCTTAATTAAGTGCAGCAGCTGGCAGTTGGAGGTTAGAGTGTATCAGACAGAGGAGTATTATTCTGAGGACAGTGGGAAAGAATCCTTGAGTGAAAACAAGCAGTTCCTCAGTTGATACTAAAAAATAGTGTGGCCTAACAATGTAGCATGATCTATAAGAATATAACTGTATGATGAATCACTGGAAGTCTGAGAGTGCATAGCCAGGTGAAAACATCAGAGCCAGGCGAGCTGTGTGCACACAGACGATGCTAAGGAGCACATTGACCTGCTAAAAGAACACAATCACTCCTTTAAGGAGTGTACAAAATCAGATGTTATGAAAACACAGAGGAAACATGAAACAGAACTAATAAAGCATGAATAGCAGAGAGGATGCTATGAAAAAAACACCGAGAGCTCCAGCATACTGTTGGGAGCACAGAAGGAGGGGTAACAAGAAGAGTATGAACAGTTTGAAAACATCACAGAAATTAGGTCAAGGTGGTTACGCAACTTTGAGCCCACAGAAGGAGGGTGAAGATGGCTATAAAAGAAGATGTGTGTGTTGGATTGTCAGTTACTTCATGGACTGACTCAGGTTTGTGTGTGCTTGTATGCTTGACTGTTGGTTGCTCCATGAACTAACTCGGGTTTGCTGTACTTGTTGATTTGTCAGTAAACTCTATTCATATTAGAACTCTTTTGACTCAGTTGAATTATTTTTGAGTATTGAAGTGCTTATAGTGTGGTGAAGATCCTGAAGACATCTGGCCCATCTTTGGGATTTTTTTCTACCACAATCTCTCCTTGGTTTTCGTTGCTAATTTTCTACTTAATTCAAAATTATTAGACTATTTCAACTTTCAGCACAAGACCTACGTGCTGGCGCTACTTTTGTGCTCGTGTCTGTCTCTCTCTCTCTCTCCAGACAAAAAAAAAACGTGCATTCTCGCTTCCCTCTCTCAATTCAGCCACAAGGGGGCAGCAGTGGACCATAATAAACGAGGGAAATAATTATTCTAATACCATCATACCTGTCTGATGACTTTGTTCTCATAATGACTGATCAGAACTACGTGGCTACAATTGCATATTAATTTAATTTAGCATGGCAGAGTCAGTTCCTTTGTTCTTGTGTCAGGAGTTCAGAGTGTTGAGTCTTCATATCCTGGAATGTGGGAGTATTAGACTAGTTTACTACAGGCCTGTCGTTAATCGGGCAATTGTCACTTAACTTTCCATGAATGTCCCCCCTGAGTCTGGGCGGGTCATGTTTTATGGCCCAGAGGTCCTGCTGATAACATGATGTTTTGGGAAAGTTCATCCTTTTAACAGAGACTTGTTTCATGGAAGAGACCAAGGCTGTGCCACACTTCAGTGAAGATAAATTCTTTTCTCAATGAAAGATGTAAAATGATTGATAGATAGATAGATAGATAGATAGATAGATAGATAGATAGATAGATAGATAGATAGATAGATAGATAGATAGATAGATAGATAGATAGATAGATAGATAGATAGATAGATAGATAGATAGATAGATAGA
>VMKM01002727.1:0-59513 GCA_008360985.2 Macquaria ambigua | reverse complement strand
TGAAAGTGCTTGAATTATACTCTTAAAAAGCTGTGCGAACCTTGTGTATCTCAGTGATTCTCTTTGTCTTAAGTGGTGAGAACTTTGCATTAAAGACTCCGGGGAAAGTGAATAGCCAAACTCGGTTTTTGGGAACAAAAATCTAATTTATGTAAAATTAAGACTGCCGGCCAATTCTCTTGTTTTGAGTTGTTTTGACTCCTCAGTTTGGTGAATTGAGTATTTTGCAGATTCCCCCCTCTATAACAAAACTGGTAAATGTCAAAAACATGACATCACACAGTACTCAGATATTTTACTTAAGAAAAAGTACCAATACCACAGGCTAGCTGTTCCCCTCTGTTTCCAGTCTTTAAGCTAAGCTAAGCTAACCATCTGCTGGCTGTAGCTTCATATTTAGCTTACAGACATGAGAGTGGTATCGATCTTCTCGTCCAGCTCTCTGCAAGAATAATATCAACCAGACGTCCAGATGTGTCAGAAAATGTGATTCTTTTAATACATCATCAGCAAATCATTTAAAACATTAAAATATCTCAGATTATTACAGTAATAAACGATTCACAGTCAGACAACAGAAAGTTTTAAGAAGCAAACAATGAATATTCATATAAAAAAATTGACCAGGATTTCTTTTTTTACAGTGCAACTAGTATGTGCATACATAGATATATTAAAAAGAAGAAGAAACAACAAGCAACGTTCAGGTGTTCACTCTGTCATGTCTACTGGCGTGATAATCAGCGGGGGGTCGTTCTTCCCACATTTATTAGTGCAGGGGCTGAAGAACGGGTAGATGCTTTCGCTGAAAGTGTCGTTGAAGGTGTAGATGTGGATTTTAGCATCAACGTTGTAGAAAGACACCTGCAGGACCACGAGGACACACAGTGTTATCGGAAAACAGAAATAGCCACACGATTCTGATTCTGTTCACCTGGCAGAAGACAGAATAAAGTCAGGATGTGTACAACGTATTTCCCATACTGCACCTGTCCTTTCTCAAAGTCCACAAATATCCCAATCTTATGTGGTCGGAGGTTCGGCTGGACGTCTGTGAAGGGTTCAGTGCGAAAGGCGTACTTGTTCCTGAGGAGGAGGAGGAGTGAGGGGGAGGAAAAGAGGAAGGAGAGGACAGTTAATTACCAGAAAATGTAATGAAAGAGAAGGAAAAGCATAAGAACATCACTGTCTGCCTCATCTTATCTCTCTTTTTTTAAAATATTTTATACACCTTTTAAAAATGAGATTTTAAAAGATTTCATGCTCAGATTTTCTTTAAAGGAATCCATCAAGCAAATGATGGCAAGAGGATTAAAGCTGCATTAGATGACTTTTTTTGGCCACTTGGGGGCAGCAGAACAAGCTGTAAACAACACTGACATGTTATCACCTTCACTGGTGGAATCTGAGTACATTTACTCAAGTACAAATCTGAGGTACTTGTACTTTACTTGAGTCTTTTCCTTTTAATGCCACTTTCTACTCCACCACATTTCAGAGGGAAATAATGTACTCCACTACATTTATCAGAGAGTCGGTCTAGACCTGCTCTATATGAAGAAGTGCCCTGAGATAACCTTGTTATATATATAAATAAAACTGAATTGAAACGGAATTGAATTTAGTTACTTAGATACTTTACAAATACATTTTTTACATAAAAAACATATGAAGAGTTTATAAAATATGATGTTTTGTTATAAATTAAACAACCCAAGAATTTATACAAGTACAACTGAAACGATAAGTCGATTGACAGAAAATTAATTGGTAAATATTCTGATAATCGTCATTTTTCATGAAAAAAGCATTTCATGGTTCCATCTTCAAAAATGTAAAGATTTGCTGCTTTTTCTTTTAACTATAATAAATATAATTATTTGAAACATTTCAACAAAATTATAAACTTCCACAGACTGGATCCTCTATAATTAAGAGCTGCGTGTTACGAACGAACTTCAAAGTATTTTTGGAATTAAAAAGCTCTCACTTTAGCTTCCCATAGTTAGCCAGATTATCACAAAGCATGATTATCAATACATATGGATAAACAGATTCATATTCAAATTTCTTCTTCAGAGGCACTTTACTGAGCAGGTCTACCAAATTAACAATTAACTGATAATAACTCACTTGTCTCTCAGGCTGAGGAACCAGTATCCGTTGCTTGGGGTAACTTCAATCTTCCCCTTCCTGTTGATTGATTTTTTGGCCACGCCCAGATCCCAGTCCGTCTTCCCGCCCACCTCCACCTGCTCACAGGAAGTAGGACATAGTCATCATGTTCTGTTTACTGTCATGGCAAAATTACTGTACACATACAGTATATTGACAAAAGAGTTCATAATCATACGAAATAAGACAAAATGTTTCTTTCAATATTACGTGATCTCAAGAAATAATCTTGTTAGGTTAAGATCAAATAATAAACTTGTTGTAATCACAAAACGACACAATCTAGAAATCAAATTAATCAATCAACCAATCAGAATTTTTGCTTTTTTCTGTGGGTGCAGTATATTAGTCTAGAAAATGGCCAGGCAGATTGGGGAGTTTTCTGTGTCGAATGATTGCATACTTAAAGGGGAGAGAGCATCTTACCTCCCAGTAGTGTCTCCCAGAGGAGATCATCTCCCTCCCCAGGACACAGATGATTCTGTCAAACCTCTCTGGGTTGTCTGGAAGCAGCTGGTGTCGGTCTGCACACCTCACCTGCAGAAACACGAGAGTTCATCGACACCTAAATGTATTCATCTATATTCCTGTAACACGAGCCTCCCGTGTGATTTATGCAAACATGAACAAAGGCAACTCTATGGACAATAACCAATAACATACCAAGAATTTAGTCACCATTTTTAGACACATTTTCGAGATTGTGAAGAAATTTCATGTGGGTTTGAATCCCTGAACTGCCTTGAAAACTGACCGATTTGCACTCTGCATTCCTTCAAAAGCAAGCTCACAAATGTAACGCTAAAAAAAGAGAAATATAATCATTTAACAGGCGCCTCACACTCTTCATGTCCTCGGACATAATCAGTCGGGGATGGGCGGTGTTGGAGTCCAGGGTCACGTCCACTGTGTTGAAGGAAGAAGAAAAATGTTAAGTATTTTATATTATTCTATATTTAATCATGTCTACGGAATCCAGCAACGGCCATGCTTGCAATTATCTTTTTTAATGCCATTAGAGATCACAAGATAATCAACCCGTTATCACGAGAAAATGAGAACAAAAGGTTGTTTCCCCTTATTAGCTTACTTATGCTTATCAGAGATCAGCATGCAGAGATGGCGTCTTGACAACTGTAGCAACTGATTTAAGCTGAAAACGTTTTCATTATTGATCAGACTCTACTTCAATCAAGGTCTAACAGGCAGAAATTGTTAACATTCAGATCAGTCTTTGTCTTGTAAGTAGAAGACTACGAGATAAATGAACCCGTTATCACGAGAAAACAAGCTTTGTTATCTCGAGGTAATGGCATTAAAAATATAATTGCAAGCACGGCCGTTCTCGGCTTTTGTACATACCCATAATATTGTTTTCACTGAATAAAATCTGTGTGAATGTAACGTACCTGCGTACTCCTGTACCCTCTTCATCCCTGCAGAAAAACAGTTTCATTAAAACAAGATAAAAATATTGTTAAAACTCACTAATGCACTGTATACATATATACAATTAAGCTGTTTGAGGTGGAATGCTCACATGGCTATGTGCAGCATGATGTATTTGTTTAACTGTTTAAGGTAGGATGGATAGAGTCACTCACTGGTTTGTATCTGGTAAATTTAAGGTGAATTCACTGGTTTATGTACAGTATAGACCTTTATGATTAGCCTATTTAAGGTGGACACTCACTGAGTTGTGTTCGGATCGGACTGGGTTCCAGTACTGAGGCGGGAAAACCTGGAGAGGAACAGGGACACGTGTATCAGGAGCAGAACACCAGGGTTATAAAAATTCAAAAATGTTATCCTGTGTAGTTTGTGCCACTCTGTGTGATAATGGAAGTACTTTAAAGAACTCTTTTAATTGGTTAAACTCACATTGATTAAATGGCTCATGCAAAGCTCTACCAGCAGAGGGCAGTATTTCAGTACTTTATGATAGATCTACAAGAAGGGTGTGGTGTTTTTTTTTTCATACAGCAAACTGACTCGAGATCCTCTTTACTGATGCCAAAGTCAAGAAAATCCTAGTTTAGGTTATAAAACTGCTCTTTTGACTCTACATGTTGACTATCAACTAATAATAATTTCGCTCATTTTTCTACAGACTCAATGGTTTCGAGTAAAAAGGTTCTTTATGCTACCAGTTTGCATGTCTTCATTGTTTGTTATCTTTGGAAATAAGCCTTGTTTGTGTTTTGCATTTCCCTGCACCTGTTTCTGCGATATTCTTCAGCTCCTCCTGGAAACTC
The DNA here is from genome assembly GCA_008360985.2 of Macquaria ambigua. Taxonomy (NCBI): domain Eukaryota; kingdom Metazoa; phylum Chordata; class Actinopteri; order Centrarchiformes; family Percichthyidae; genus Macquaria; species Macquaria ambigua. Next base: position 55,083 of record VMKM01002727.1, on the reverse strand, counting down.
TCCACCTGAGCTGCCAGCGACCTGTAGATGGTCCCTATTCCCAGGTCAGAGTTCACCGACACCCCAGACCAGTCTTTGGCAGGTGGAGAACTGGAGAGGATGGGGAACGTCTGGAAAGTAGGTGGGAATAAGTTTTTTAAAAAACATTCAGCTCTCCTCAGGTTTGCTACCTGCCAGTACATCATCAAACTGGACCTCACTACATCTTCACCAACCTTGACACAGTGTATGTAGTCGTCTGATTTGGCGAGCTCGGCAAGGGCGTTTTCTCTCCTCTGCAGTTCTTCAACCTCCAGCTCCAGCTGTCGTATCATGGCGTCGGCCTGGTGCTCGGCCGCCCTCCGGCTCATCTCCATCACCTCCATCAGCTCTGCCTGGGAGCGCTCGACGGCGGACACCAGTGCAGAAAACAGGCAAACGCTGCCCGCCGTCTCTCGGTCCACCGTCAGCTGGGGGAATTTATGAGTCAGTGACGTAAAACTTTCAAGACACCTTTGTTACAGTCACCAATTAAAGTTTTTGCATTTTTTAGCTGCATTGAGATTCCCTTGTAAGGTGAAACGCCCAAAACATTTACAATGTCAGGAACATAGTGCCAAAAGTCAGGGATTAATGAACGTAAAAAGTTGAGTAAAACCCTGAAAAACTGGTTCAAGTTCTCCAAAAGCCAGGAATTAATATGAAATTTGAGAACCCTGAAAATCATGAATACACATTAAAATTTGGGTAAACCTACCCCAAAATGTTATAAATTACCAAAATTAGGGAATCAAAATGTTGAAAATTGAAAATGGACTTGAAACTTTGGGTAAACCCCTAAAAGTCGGATAAAACCCTGAAAATCTGGTCAAACCCCTAAACCAGCAAATGCAGAAGCCCCAAAATATTGGGGGGGGGGAAACGAGACAAAAGTAAAACCTGAAAAAGTTGATGACTGTGTGTTTGTGATTAAAAACTGATAAAGGGATGACAGGAGGATTTACAGGTTTTGCCACACTGCTGGTATTTACGTGTGTGTGTGTGTGTGTGTGTGTGTGTGTGTGTGTGTCCTACCTCCAGCTCAGTCACTGACTTTCTGATCTCCTCGATCTTCCTGATTCTCTCTCTGATCAATTCCTGGATCTCCTCCTCCGACACACTTAGCTTGGCCTACACACACACACGCACACACACGCACGCACACGCACGCACACGCACACACACACACACACACACACACACACAGGGTTAGCTAAAGAGCTTGGACCTAGGGTTATTTGTGTAACCACCACCAAAAACAGCAGCACTACTCGCTGTTCTTGTAGGGTCTTCGAGCTCAGCCTCGTGAACCTCTTCCTGTTTGGCTAAATGTTGTCTAGCAACGCAAACGGCAGGTATTCTAAAGGCTCGGGAACTGTATCTTATGATGTTTAAAACAACAAAAAATAGAGAGAACAAATTATATTTTTATTAGATTACATGTGGAATAAAAAAAAGTGGCCATAGGATAAGCAGGATACCATCCCAAGCTTGTACGTTCGCGTCAGGTGGTTCTTAACCTCCACGTCGTCCATTACAATCATGGATACCAGAGGCACGTGTCCTGCATTGTGTCATTAAATTTACTTTGTTTGGCTCGGGTTTCCAAACATGAGCTTCGTGCTTCGTTGTTGTTCTTCCTCTTACAGGTATTAGTCTCTGGTTAAATCAAAGAAACCACAGGGGTAAACTCCCCAAAGTCTGAACGATTCACTTCAAACATCATTCTGTTTCTCCGTCCTGTCTTCCTACCTTGGTTTGCATCCATTCGGCTTCGAGAGTCACTGTGTCGTGATCCGGATGGTCCTCGGTCTCACATTCAGGACAGATACATACTTGGTCAGTCCTACAGTAAATCTGAAATCAGTGAGAGAATGAAAATATAAACATTCTCACATTAAGAGGAGCCCAGAATCGTAGACTATTCTTCTTGTTCCTCAATAAATTGGAATAAAAGCTTGCTGAAGTTCAATCAAAAGGCACAAAGGAGTATAGGAGTCTGAAAGGCTGAAAATCAATGACAGATATTGGTTTTTAATGTAGGTATGTAAATGTATTGTACCACTAATCCTCTGTGGTGGCTGTCACAGACAGGGATGGAGTGGCTGCTCGCAGCCCCACTCACGGTGAACCTTCTCCGGCCGCTGGAGTGGGAGTAAAGGGGAGGCGGCCGAGGATGTCCAGAGTTGTGGTTCATGGCAGCAATCGGACTTTGGTTTGGTACCGAAGAAGCCAGCGAGGTCATGACTGGTGAAAACGACCTCGGGATGGACTCACCTTCCAGGGTAGAAGATACAGGAAATGAGAGACAAATCAAGGAAGCTGAAGTCTAAAAAAGCTGCGTACCTTCTTATTTTACTGAGCTTCTTTAATACTCTAACAGCCTTTGTTATTAGCTAGCGGTGGGGCTCGAGGGCCAGTCAGTCACAACTATTAGGTGGATTATTGCTCTTCATAGTCCTACCTACTGACACATAGTGTCTACTGTAGAGTCACCAGCAACTAAATCCAATTTGTCCGATGCTTTGTTTTAAGATCAAACACCTGCAGAACTAACGGCATTCCCATCAGACTCATCTGCACTTTGCATTATGCCAGTTAGCAAATGTTGACATGCCAACATGCTAAACCAAGATAGGGAACATGGCAAACATACCTGCTAAACATCAGCATGTTAACATCCTGACGTTAGCATTTACAGCCTCACAGAGCTGCCGACTCTTCTTGTCTTGTCAAAGATTGCTGCTGTGCAGCATAGCTCTGACAGATCAGTCATGTATCATCTGCAGAATGTGCAGCTAAACCAAGCGGACTGGCTCTGCCACTGTGTACTGTTTGATGAATGAATTTAGATTTAAAAAAAACACAGGCACGTTTGGCACACATGATGTCATCAAAACTGTGCAAAAGGTCAGAGCTATAGTAAAAGGGAGGGTTTTTTTTATTTTTAAAGTGAGACGTTAGCAATAGCATGGTCCTTCTTTAAGGACAGGAAAAACTCAGAAGCAGCATCCAGACCATCATGGGAAACTAGAAGTATTGTAGAGTTGTAATTCAATCATCACGTGGAAAGAAAGGTAACAGACTCAAGCATTCAGGTCCACTTAAGAGCCACATCACAAATTATACAACCCTCTACTTTTCTATGCTTCTATAACCTTCATGTCCTATCAGAAATATAGGAAATACAACCTAACACAATGGTCATTTTATTATTCATTGACGTCAAATGCCCGATTCTTTATCATCTAGTTGGATATGTCAGAGCCGTTTGTTCAACGTAATAAAGAATCTTAAATTATATTTTGACTGGTGATTATATATTTTGTAATAAGTCTGTTTTCATGCAGCCAGGAAAGTAACACTGACTTTCAGATATCTAAAATTTGCTATAAAGGCTGAACCCTAATTCACCTGTCTTACCTTGAGCCTCGCAGGTCAGCGTCACTGATGGTTTTGGTGGAATTTGAGGCCGCTTCTTCCTCAGTTTATCAAATAAATTGTCTGGTCCTCCTCCTCGTCTTCCCCCTCTCTTCTCCCTCCCCACTCCTCCTCCTCCTCCTCTTCCTCTCATGGATCTGAACTGCTCGGTGATCTCTCGCAGTGTCCTGTTGATCTGGAGGTCTGGTCGCTTCTGGAAGGTCTTCTTGCACAGAGGACACTGGCAAACCTGAGAGAGGACGGACGGACGGACGGAGGAGGGAAGGAACCAGAGAAGAAAATAAATATAGAGGAAAGACGGAAGCAAGGGCAGAACGTGGAAAAATTTAGATTGATTGCCGCTTTAAACAATGTGCACAACCTGCCTAATGTACCATAAACTCATATAAAACACACATACAAGAAATACACAATAGACATTATACATATATAAGAGCAAAAAAGGAGGAAACAAAGGAAGGAAAGAAGAAGACAGAAAAGGACAGAAGGAATGCTGACAGGAAGGACACCTCTTCACCATACCTGAGGCCGACATTCACGTAACACACACTCACTCGCGCACGCGCTCACACACCTTAGATCCGTCCCAGTATCTGCTGATGCAGCCCATGCAGTAGCTGTGGCCGCACGGCGTGGACGCAGGGTTGGTGAACACATCGAGGCAGATCGAGCACAGGAACTGCTCGTCAGACAGAAAGCTGCCATTTAAGGGCATCCTGTGGAAAGCGAGAGACAAGGGGAGTTGGGGAGTTTGTCAGTGTCTTGTTTGTTCAGCCCAACAGTCGCCTGTTTGACCTTCTAAGTGAAACTGCAGAAAGAAGTGGAAAGGGGCGAAACAGTAGCAAAAACAACAAGGCAATGCAATCAAAACAAAGTAGTAATGTTGGGTTTTTTTGTGTGTTTTAGATGGAAGATACAGGACTTTAAGACGGAGGAGAGCTCGCTTCAGTGGGAGTTTTGTCTCTTCTGCCATTGCAGCCCTGAACAAGCTGCCTCGCTCACACTGTTGTCTATATCTGTATGTTTCTGTGTTGTGCTGCCTGTGATAAAACATCTCCCTCTTGGACAACGACTCTGAATCTGATTTATATTTGAGTGTGGGAGAGCTGCAAGGTCAAGGAAAAGGTTTAAGGGGGGACAAGTTAGAGCACATAACACACACACATACACACATCACCCCTGTCACCATTAATCAGATTAGGATGGTCAAAAGATTTTAGGAATGAAGTAGGGCGAGATTCTGTCCTGCATTATCTTGTAGTACAAACAAACACATGTACTTTTTTTTAAATGTACCAGTAATTCCTTTTGTCTTTTTGTAGGTAACACTTGAGCTGATTCTAAATTTGAAACACATTTTAAATATAAATTAATTCTAATTCTGCTCCATTATCTGCTCCATCCATACATCCACTTTCTACACCTGCCTATCCTGTTTCAGTGTGATGGGGGACTGTAGACTACTCCCAGCATGCTCTAGGTGAGGTGCATGGTACGCCCGGGATAGCCTACATGTCTATGACACAGCTAACACGCTCAGTGCAGACATTTTATTTTGAGACTGTGGGAGAAAACTGCAAGAAACCCAAGCAGACATGTACAAGTCCTCACAGTAAAAGCCACAATAGAAATAGTTTCTCTAAAAGAAACCACATCCACTATTAGATACTAGAAAGTTGATTTTAAGTTTAAAATAGCTGATTGCACTGAGACATAAAGTCACATGTATATTAATTAAGTACTAGTGCTTGTGTGGAATTATTTCAAATAAAAACAGAAAGGAGACCAAATTATTGGTTAGTGTTTTCTTTAAAAACGTCTAAGTGCAACTACCTAGTTTTTTGTAACAACGACACATTAAAAGAGAACTTTCATCGCACTTCTATAACATTGTCGGACTCACGACGGACAGTTTTAAAAAAAGGGATCAAAATCGATGCAGCAGAACCAGAGTTAACCGACGAATTCTTCTTCCTTGTCAAAACCTGGCGCCTACATTACCCACAATGCAACTCAACCGCTGACAGGTTCGGACGCAGATTTATATATGTTATGAAAGTAGCGGCTAATAGTCTCGAGCCGCTAGCCTGCAGCAGAGATGAGGAGCGGGCTACAGAGGTCTGGTAAGCTCACTTCTTTCTACCCAGATTTGTTTTTTTATTTTAAAACTTGTAGTCTTCAGTTCCCAACCGACGCTGTTGGGACATCACTTGAGGAAATTTATCAGATTTCGGGCAGCTCCATCTGGAGCCACAAAAGGCTTTATACAACTTATTTCACATATGCAGTAGCACTCCCCAAAATCGATGGAGTTCCCCTAATATTGCTGGAATAAATGTTTAAATGGCAGACATGATGTCGACTGTAAACTAAAGACCCTTTCAGAATAAAGTGCTCGACTGAAGTACACATGCAAATATGGTGAACAACTGTTGATCCTTTTGATAGCTAACGGAGTTTTAGGAAATAAACATAACGAGGAATTTCATTTTAACTAATCAGTCGATTAGTCGATCAGAAGAGAAAGTTTTCGGACATTTTTCAAGCCCAAACAGCAAACATTTTTTGGTTCTTGCTACTCAAATGTGAGGATTTGCTGCTATTCTCTGTTTTACATTAGTGTCAGTTGAATATATTTGGGTTTTGGACTGTTGGTCTGACAAAACAAGACATTAAAATAACTGTTTGTTGCAGCGCTACTTCAGTTAACAATGTAAATTTAATTACTTTTGACATTTAAGACCCATCAAGTGACACATGGTAGAAGAGCATCACCCTTTACATCCAGCACATAAGACTGCTATAGCAACTCTACATGGTACATAAACCTTTTCTTGAGATACTTCAGATAAGCATTAAACATGAAACAAGAGTAAAAGTTGATACCTTTCCTGTAGGTGGGTCTGATTTTAAAATATGTCCAAAAAAGCTGCAGAGATGAGACAAAAACTCTTTCTGCTGTCTGTGTTGTCTCTTGATCTTTCGGGGTCGTGTCTTGATCGCTCACACTCTGGCTTGTGAAGTGCGTCTGCTTCTCGGGTTGCGTGAAATATAAAGGTGTGCGAGTGTTGTGATTTTCCTGTCACATGTAAAGGGAAGTCACACCACGCCCACTCACCTGTCTCTGCATTTGGCAGGTAAATGTGGCAGGACTGGTTAAGGTGGGAGATTGACACACACACAAACACAAGGTAGATCAAATAGCCACAGTCTATACCTTCAACCTTTTTTTTTTCCCTCCTTGCTTTATGTTTTTCTTGCCTCAGGGTTAAAATACAGTTTCCTGGAAGTATGAACCAATCATGAAATGAAAAGAATTACATCTACACTGGCCTGCGAGATTGTATCTGATACAATAAACATGATTACTTGGCAAGACACTGTGCTTGTGATTAGTCAGAAAATGAGTAATGAGGCGTGATGATATGTGCTACATTGCAATTGTTTTTTTAATCACAATACACTGTATTAAAGCTGTTCTAATCAACATTTTTTATATTAACAATGGATGAAATGACTATATGTGTGTGAAAGATGGATTATCATCCAACTCTGCAGTTCTTCTCAACTCTACAGAGCTTTTTAGCACCTTTCAGCTCATTGTTTCAGTTTTCCGGCCTGAAAACCTTTATTTGAACTTTAAACCTGTGTTACCTTGTGCTTTGACTGCTTGGTCCATGACAACACAACCTGCCCAATACCAGACATGATTGGTAGAGAATGGGCCCTTGCCCTTACATTCAAAGAAGAACATTAAATTAAACATGGTGCCATTTGCTATATATGCCCTCGAAAAGGCAAACCCATCTCCATCATGGTTTTCATTTTTTTGGTGGGGGTAAAATAGTCAGTAGCAATCTATAACGAAATAATATGCATATTTTAATTCCAAAACAATAGCTTAAGTAACTCATTGGATTGTACAATCCAACAGATTGTTGGTCAAATATATACGCAGGCTGGTGTGTGTGCTTCATAACTAGTGACTAGCATGCACTGGGGCCCGTCTTAACTACCTTACGCCACTGCGGCAGACAGACAAAGTTAGCAACCAGCTGAATAATGAATTACGACGGCCTGAGACAATAACATTTTCACAACAGATATGAGCTAATAAAAAGCTAAGATGTGGCAAAAGAGAGAAACCAATGAAGTTATCATATCAAGCGAAACAATAAAATGATTTTCTGCTTTGTCTTTAAAAAGAAAATTGGCTTGAGAATAAGGAACAATCTCCTCTCTCTGCTCCACCCTGCAGCTCATAATTTCTGTCTTCAAAATTGTTATGATACCACAACTTGGCAATTTCAGTAACTTTAATGACAATAACTTCACCACGGTCTGAACTGTGTGTGCAGCTCTACGTGACCGAGACTCTGTGATGGCATGAAGAATTAAATTGGCTCCTTTTATCGTCTCCTCCATCTGTGCCAGGACTCTTTGAGATCGAAATAGAGCTGTGGGAACTGTGCTTTCTGCCACCTGCATGTATGTTTTTTGTCAAGTAACCTTTGTGTTACTTGGCTCGCTTTCAACTCTGCGCTCACTGTGTGTGTGTGTGTTTTTGTATGCAGTTTACTTTCTCCGTGTGTGTGTGTGTGTGTGTGTGTGTGCGCCCGTTTGCACAGGTGGCCTCTCACATTCTTCACGTTTGTCATTCCTTTTGGCTAATGATGCGCTGCCTCCAGAGAGAGATAAGCGGCCTCTAAGACAGCGTGTACACAAAGACAAACAGGATGCTGGGCTTTTGTTAAAAAAACATCTTTCTTCTGATAATTCAGCTTCTCAGTAATTACAACCTGTGGAACACACAATTAGTTTTTCTGGGAAATTTTGACAGAATTGACTCTGCAAGAAAAGTAGCTAGTTTGTCACTGTCCTCCATGCATCTCCAAAATGTCAGATATTCATGAGTTACAAAAAACATGATTTTTTTTAAATGGTTCATTTTACGTAGGAAGTAGCAGAATTTACTTAACCTGTAAAAGAACTCTTAATCATTCAGTTTATATAATACATTTGAAATCAGCAAATTTGGAGATAGATGGTTTTTACTGGACATCAATGATTTTGGTCCATTTGACCTTTTAATGTGCGACCACAAAGTGTACCACATATAAGACCCTTGTTTTGACAAAGTCAGTAAATCCACATTATTCCCCAAAATGTCACATTTTGTAGAGAATTAATTCCCTTCTTTCTTGATTGATTGATTTGCAGATGTGTGATCAACCTGTAATTATGAAACTTCTGACAACAAACGTATACAGCAGTATGTTATAGAAGTATATTATTGGGTTGTTATTACTGATTAACATCTATGCAGAATTTAATACGCTCATCATATGTTTCTTTACGTAAGAACGTACGGCTGCCAGTTAAATCTGGCTGATTAAATACGACAATATTTCTGTCTGAAATGTAACGGAAAATCTAGCATAAAAAGGAAATACTCGAGAATAAGTACCTCAGAATTGTACTTCACTACAGTGCTTGAGTATATATATGTACTTAGTGACCTTAGTGTTGCAGTGACTCATGTACAAGATGAAGCTTCAGGTAAATTCCCTTCACTGTAAAGACTTCACTATCTGCTGATCAGCAGTTGCAGCGATGCTTTCCCTCCATTACATTCTGCTTCAGTGTTGTTTCACAGTCATGCACCACCACAGCCAAGTGATAAATGTATCTGCACTTACATTTCCAGGCATTTGACTGACATATTGGCCGATGCAAAGACTGAACCTGTTTTCTGCGGTCTCTGTAATGACATTGTGATGTTTACTGAATGATAAAAGGGAATGCACGTTCTGTGAATTAGTAAATGGAAGCTGTACAGTTTTACTTGCGATAACTGCAATTACTAAATTTTGTTTGGCCACTTGAGGGTCAGCGGAAACAAGTTGTGAACACAACATTGACATATCATCACCTTTTGAGTTGATATGGCGAACATTATGATTCATTTGGAGTCGTGTTTGTGTCCACCTGATGAATCTAAGTCCGACATCCATTCTCCTTCAAGCTCTGTTTTTGGACTGTACCAGCTCCTGAGGGAAATTATCTGGCTCTTTAGCAGCTAAATGCTCCACTATGTTTCACCGGCTAGTCTCTAACTGTGTCTGTCTGCTGTTTGGTGTTGAGCAGGTAGTGCATGGTGGGTTTTTAGAGCTTTTTCTGCCTGCTGCGCTCGAAAACAACCCCATGAGAGCGGTGAGAGTGAACCAGATTAGTAAAGTTGAACACCAGAATAATGGTATTCTGTTTTGTCTTTTTAGAAAAGAAAAACTGGGTTGAGGACAAGGAGAAATGTCCTCTCTCTGCTCCACATTGCAGCTCATAATTTCTGTCTTCATAATTGTTATGATACCACAACAGGCAATTTGATAGCATTACACACGAACACAAACAGGATGCTGGGCTTTTGTTAAAAAACATCTTTCTTCATTGTGCTGATGATTCAGCTTCTCAGTAATTACAACCCGTGGCACACGTAAATACTTTTTCTGGGTAATTTGACAAATTGACCCTGCAAGAAGCTAGTTTGCAGTGGATGTGTGTAGGACAGTTTCGTCGCTGTCCTGTGAAAACCTTGCATCTCCAAAACCCTACAAAAGTCTTATACGCTCATTATATGTTTCTTTACGTAAGAACGTTCAGCTGCCAGTTAAATCTAGTTGAGTAAATACTACAATGTTTCCCTCTGAAATGTAGCGGAAAATAAGTATAAACTAGCATAAAAAGGAAATACTTAAGAAGTACCCCATCGTCTCTCTACATCCACACACAGGCAGCAGCAAGGGTCGGGAATTAAATGATTAAATAGATTTTGTGATGGTTATAGATAGTTTTTTCAGGGCTAGTCAAAAAACAATACCGGCTAAAGCCCCAGAAGCCTGATGTTGACTGCTCATAATTGTACTCATTACGGTGCTTGAGGTTATGTAATTAGTTGCCTTCCACCACTGGTATGTTTTAATCAGAAGACGCACAAGATGTAGCTTCAGGTAAAGTCTCTTCACTGTAAAGACTTAATGATCAGCAATTCCAGCAGTGCGTTTCCTTCTGTGCTGTTTCACAGTAAGAGCTATTGCACCACCGCAGTCAAGTGATAAATGAGCCTGTACTTACATTTCCAGGCATTTGGCAGACACATTGGCTGATGCCAAGACTGAACCTGTTTTCTGCGGTCTCTGAATGCACGGTGAATTCTGTGAACTAGCGAATGGATTTTTTTTTTGGCGACTTGAGGGCAGCGGAAACAAGTCGTGAACACAACAATGACATATCATCACCTTTTGAGTTGATATGGCGAACATTATCATTAATTTGGAGTCGTGTTTGTGTTGACCTGACGAATGTAAGTCCAATATTCACTCTCCTTTAATCTCTGTTTTTGGAAACATAGACCTTCCTGTTTACAACAAACTGCCAGGGGCCATTTTCTGCCGCCTAACATGCCTGCTTAATCTATTTATCTATCTATCTATGTATTATTATAATATTATAACAATATTACAAAGGCAGCAATGACAAAGAAATTGTTTTATTTGACATGAAACAAACAGATCCGTTCCTTTTTATGAATTATATTTCCTATAAAACAGAAAGCCAAATAAATACACTACAGAATAGTTTGGCTAAAATTCGCATTAGTGACACATGAGGGGAATTTAATTACAGTATGGCACTGTCCTGATGTACTATTGGTTTGTGTTCTTGCTGCTTTCAGTCCTGATCCCATTTCAAGTAAAATGATTATGGATTAATAAGTATGACAACTAAATGATATGTTGATGTTGAGGCCCTCTTTCAGCTGTAGCCTTCTAACGTGGCTCCGATTTGTGAAAAAAGGCCCAGTTTCAAGAGATTTTCCTAATGCTGATACATGTTATGATGCCATGCTAAAACAGCTGTGGCATATGAAATGACAGATGAAACAGTGCTCTGTTAATTTTCAATTCAGTTGTTAAATTTCAAATATTCCTTCACAGTCCAGTGTACAATGAACCTCTCTCTAGTCCAACATCTGCTAAACAAGTTGTGAGCCAATATGGCCAAACTACAGCTCATATCTCCATACTTGTGGATGACTGATTTCTTTACATTCCTTCCACGAGCGCCTTCTTTTTCCTCCTCTGTGTCTTCTTCGGGATGTCAGTCTTGTTGCTGTTGTTGTTGCTGACACTGCTGGCTCTCTTCATCTGGTACATTACCTTAGCTGCTTCATCAGAGAGAATCTGCAGGAGGAAAGAGATGACAAATCAGTGTGTAAGGGATGGTCTGTGACACAAACCGTCCCATCTGTGAACCGTGTTTAAAAGGGAACTTTTGTATCTGTGTATTGCATAATGTCTAAACCCTCTCTGGGAATATTAGGTTTTGTAAAAGAATAAATTGTTCAGAATTTCATGTGAGTCAAACTGCATCACCCACAGGCAAAATCGATTATTTGGAGTTCATGTGTACATACTGTATGTCACCTAGATTTAGCTGCAATTGCACGTCACATTCAAGAGATATGGCAGCTTATGTTATAAGGCTCTGGTTACAACAATTTGGAAATTAATTATAGGAAAACGGTACGGGATATCAAAAAACAAATTAAAGTAATAGTTCAACATTCTGGGAACTCTTATGTCCATTCGATCAATGTGAAGCTACAGCTAGAAGTCGGTTAGCTTAGCATCAAGACTGGAAATGGTGGAATCAGCTAGCTTGGCTCTTGTCATTTGACTTGAAGCAAAATTAATCCCTAGTTTCTTTTACTGATGGAATAATTTCACTGGACCCTCTTCAGTTTAAGGAATGAAGACCCTCAAATTATTGAATATGAATTAATAGCTTTCATTGATAAATTAAATGTAGGATTACCTGGGATTCTGTGGTGATGTCTTCACAGATTGTTGTCATGGTGTCCATCCAGTTGCCATAGATACTCTCTTCTTTTTGGATTGGCCTCTGCTTACTATGGGGCAGAATGAGGACGTGTATTACCAAGAACAACACCCTGAATACACACACACACACACACACACACACACCTGCATACCAGGCCTTAACCATTATCCTAACCTAACTTAAACCTAAACCTAATTCTCATCTTAACACTAAAACCAAGTCCAAAATAAACAGTTAATGGTGTGTGGGCTGCCAGGTTGGCGTACATGTACACACCCAAACAGAGTCAGAGTCCCCATAATGTGGGTGAGCTGATAAGTCTGAGTCCCCACAATGTGATGTAAACAAATGCCGTGCATCCACGTGGCATGTGTGTAAAGCAAATCTGTATATATGTGTTAAGTTAAAGGAGGTCAGAGAGTCATACCTGATTTGGTTGAGCAGGTCTTGCTGTGCTTTTAGTTGCGTCTGTGCTTCCTGCACTCGACCCTCCATGGTTAAACTGGCACAGAGTTGAGCAGAGTGAACACCAAGCACCGCCATGTTGAGGCTACCAGCCCAAATCCGACTTCAGACAGAGGATATGAGAAAAAGACAGATAAATGATCTCTAAGACAAACAGCAGATCACATTAACGACACTCGAGTTTCTACAGTGATATTAAAATGATACCTTTTTCAATACATTGCAAATCATTCTTTTTGACAATAACCTTTTCAAATGAAGAATATGTAAACATGGCTGAGAATCTAACATAGTCTTTGGTGTCAACTATGACAGTTTTTGATACTGTTTACTATGTATACAATCAAGTCAATACCGTAAACGTATTGCAATTCAACCCTCCAGTGTTTACCTGCAGGTAGTAACTGGTCGTTGTTCGGTAATGACGCGAGTGACTCTTTGTTGGTCTCTGGTCTTGAAGCTCAGCTGGAGTTGGAATGGAAGTTTGTTCTTCTGGAGATAAACTTTCACACACATTGACACACATCACATCTTTGCAAAACAGTTTGTTTTATACTATTGATTGGATTTGGCCTATGGTTGCTCTGTAAAACACCTAGTGTCAAATTAAATTAGTTTAATATGTTCAGTTCTTTCTGTTTCATTGTATGTGCTCACACTGGCTTACAGAACACACTACTGGGTGTGAGTCCCCACAATGTCAGTGTGCTGCAAGGTCACGGTCCCCACAATGTGGTGTAAACTATCTAATAGAATATGGCAAAGTTGATTTTGTTTGGACAATAACACCAGTCTTACCTTCCATAAACTCTGGTTTTACATCAAACTGGATGGTGATCTCCAGCCCCTTGGTCACATTCCCTATCTCTCTCACCAGTTTGTGATGGTTTTCTTCCTCGTAGGGAAAAAACCTGCAGAGAAAGAGAGAATGAAAAATCACCATAAAAGAGCTACGTTTCCCAGGTATACATGCTAATGAATAGGAAAGGGACGTAAATTAGTATTTTGGCATATTTATATTTCATATACCATGTTATATAATTCAGACTTGTAGTGGTTTATAGTACCATGGAGCACTGGATCAGGGACATGGATTATTTTGGTTTACATACAAAACAACCTGAAAAGTTCCCGTTACTATATTTTTGGTCATCACTCACACTCCATCAGCAGCAAGCAGGGTTGCCTTGACTCCTGTTGCAAGGACGTTGTCTCTGGAGGCTGACTGGATCTCTGTTGCAACGGTACCGATGCTCACCATGTTCACCTGTACAGGAGAGGGAACAGGAGTTTATAAAATTAGTTTTATAGCTCAAGTTTATTTATTCAAATCACTTACATACATATGTTTTGCTACGTATGTGAATGTATGTGTGTGTCTCACCCTTCCTCCAGTAGTGTCTGCGAGTCTCCCAACATCAGCCAAGCGACAGTCTGTCCCCTCAAAAGTCATTACTGAAATGATCACTCTGGGAGATGGAAAGAAAGGGAATATATAAAATATATATATTTTATTACATTTATTATACTTTTGATTTAATGAGATTAATTGCATTACAAGCAGGGCTGGGTGATATTGTCAAAACCAAGCCAAAGACATGAATGGTCATCATAACAACTAAAATGCCCTTTACCATGACATCTACACATCAATACATTCTGTTCATCATACAACTGTGTGTGTACATCTATGTGTGTGTGTGTGTGTGTGTGTGTGTGTGTGTGTGTCCTCACCCACTCTCCACAGCCTGTTGAGCTAGCTGTCTGTAGAAATATGGAGTAAGGGAAGAGGAGGACGAAGAGGAGGTTTGCTCCATCTCACCCAGTCCAATGTTGGCTCTGCCGTCGGTGCACAAAATCACCTGCAGAACACAGAAGATCAGGGTTAACTCCATTACCCACAAGTCTCCTTGTCATTTCTATCATTTGCCTGATTATTAATGATTGTAAAACATACATAAACTACAAAAATATATTTTTTGCGTGTTTGTTATTGCCATGTCATGCTTGTGTTATATCTCATTTGCTTAAACCATACAAAAACAGTAGTGTAAAAACTACAAGTTGACAAGACTTCCTGGAGTCTCCGCTGGTTGCCAGGCAACCTCATGGTGGCGACAACACGTGCCAAGAAATAGTAGAATGGTATCAACCTTCTCAACTTGAAAGTGAATTTGCTTAAATGTTGGACTATTCCTTTATATTCCTTTAGACTCACTCACCTTTGACCCGGGGTACCTTGACGCCATGGCAACCGAGGCTAACGCTGCAGGACCAAGACAGGTAGCGCCATGTTCCCTGAGCCTGGAAATATTAAAAACAAAGATTCAAGTTCTGTAGAACAAGGATGCTATTTTAAACTATGAAAAGCATTTAACCTGTCACCTTTGCCACACACACACACACACACACAAACACACACACACATACACACAGGAGACGTCACTTACTCTTTGACCCTCTGTATTATTTGTTGGTAGGTCTCAGCAATACAGTGTGGGATGCTATAACCCACACCCTGTTGCCATATATGGTCGTAGTCAACCAACGCCCAATCCCTGAGAGTGAGAGGAGTACTAGTACCATCACCATATATTACAACCTGTAAAATAAAATAAAAAAATTAAAGGGAGGTTAGAAGATCATGGGTATTTAAGTAAGGCAGCATGTTTGTTTTTCTCTTATATCCCTTTTATCACCCTGTGATCCCTAACTTGGCTGGGTTTTCAGAATTTAGTTATCATAAACTGAATAAAATAAAACCTATTTAAGTACAATTATACATATGAAAAGCAATAGATTAATTACATTTATACTTAAAATCTCAAACTAAACCAACAGTAGCCTACAAAGGTTATTACAATTGCCAATTAATATATTTTTTCCTTGTTCTGTCTTTAGATTATAAATTAATAATTCAGTTTTAAAATGGAGAAAATTATTTCTCCTGCCTCATCGTTGAACGTGACCAGTGCCACTCTCCTGTGGGGGGACTCCTGAAACAGGGATGATAGCGCCCTCTGGAGGGCATCCTGGATACCCTGTGAGAAAAAAAAAACACCCAGGAATATCACCACATGTTCACCATGTTTTATTATAATGGGTAAAGAGTGTATCCAGCCCCAAATCAACATCTCACCTCTAGTCTGGATATGTATGCAAGAGATCCACTGCTTGATGTAACCTAAAGTGGAGCAAAACATGTTAGGAGGATAATATGACTGCAATCTCTCCCCACAAATAAAGATTTATGGTGATAATTGTACATGTACTGTACGTCTGGTGATTTAAGGTGGTATTTTTAATTTAGTCTTCAACCAAACTTTGCTGTGTTAATGTCATGTTTCCTTTCCTTTCTTGTTTCTTACCTAGTTAAACCAAACTGAAGTTTTAAAATATGTACAGACATAGGTACTAGTTACTTTTCAAATTAAGATTTTATGATAAGCTTATAAAATACAACAAAGTGCTAAAGATTATACCAGTAGTTCCAAACATTTTTTGCAAACATGTTTAGTTTGAGTCTCATGTCACGTTTCAGATGTCTATGGGTCATTAGCGGTTCCAACAAAAAGACATTTCGCCTCTAAACGTCTCACATTGTTTCATTTAAATAACTGTTGAAGCCCTAAAGAGGTAAAACGCTCTGATATTTGACAATAAAAGCAAAGATTAGAGAAGAAAAGTCGCATAGCAGAACTTTTAATCCTTTGGACCACTAGAGTGGGAACCATTGGAGTAAACTAGCTAACTGCATATAAAGTAGTTAAAACTAGCTCCACCTCCACCAGCTACAACAGTAAAATGCTACTTATGCGTTGAGGCATAAATATCTAATAATGTCATATATAATAATAAGGCCATTTTTCTGCAGAACGAGTACTTTTGCTGATAATACTTCTGTGGGATAATGAATGAATGATGGTTTTTTAGGTTAATGCATTGGTACTTTTGCTTAAGTAAAGGATCAGAATATGTCTTCTACCACTGCTTTTACACACACACACACACACACACACACACACACACACACACACACACACACCTCTGTAGTGACACTCATGCTGCCAGAAATGTCCACGCAGAACACCACCAGTGTGTCCTCCAAGTTCTGGTAGTCATCCTCGCTCTGATTTGGCAGGTAAAGGTCATCGCTGTGAATGCCTGCACGCTGGCCAACACACACTCTCTTCACACTGTCGTTTACGTTGTTTTCACAACCACAGAACTCACACACCCAAACCTGAACAAGAGGAAGAGAAGGGGGAGGCATTTTTATTTTTCGTTTTATTTTACTGCTCATTTGTTTTAACCAGCTTTGTTCCACCGATGTGAGAAATATATTAGTATACCTCAAACAAAACAAAAGAGAGAAACTGCAGAAATAAATAGGTGAAAGAAATGACCACCCACGTTGCTCTGTGTAGAACTCAGACATGATAACGCAGCACTACATTTCCCACAAATCACTGGGTTCTGAAAAATCTCCAGGCCTGCAGCTGGTTAGAGGAGGAGAGAAAGAAAAGAGGAATGAGATAAACAATCGAACAGGTGTGTGTGCGTGTGTGTGTGTGTGTGTGTGTGTGCGTGTGTGTGTGTGTGTGTGTGTGTGTGTGTGTGTGTGCGTGTGTGTGTGGGTGTGTGTGCCCTCTGACCTTGGCTGATGTCGACCAGTTTTCCAATACTGAGTGAGACGACGTTGACGTTGGCTTTCAGCCTGCTTTCCCCTTCCAGCTTGTCAGCTGATGAAACACAACAAAGGAATGAAAAAGGCAAACAGGAAATATACCTTTGAAACACTCGTGATTTACTTAAAGAGAGTTGGGGGGCGGCAAGAGCGAACAAAACTCACCTCTGGGTGGGACGGGAGGAGGAGGAGGGGGGGGAGGACCGAGTGGAGGCTGCAGAGAGGAGGGAAAAGGGGGCAGAGAAGTAGGCCGAGGTTTTCTAAGACGACGGGGAGGCAGCGGCGGAGGAACTGGACATGAAGAAAGAAAGAAAGAAAGACAGAAAGAAAGAGCTGAAGAAAAAAAAGATTGTGCCATGTGTCATGTTTTAATACAGATAAAAATGGGGCTGTAGTAAGAGAGGTACACAGTATTTAAAGAGTTTGGAGGAGTCTCTTTCTTTATCTTTTCCAAAACCAGACAACACAACAGTGTGATTATCTGCTCTAACGTGAGCTGCAGACGTTAGCTGCCCGGCTAACTAGCTTGCTGCAATAATAACTGTTACTTCCAAGAATGAGGAGCATTTCATTAGCTAATAAAATGCCCCTCATCCTGGGAACTACATTTAACTACATTTAGGCTAAAGTTAGCAGCTCTGTCCGGCTCTTTACTGGACCTGGGGAAGTTTACACTCCAGCATCCCCAGCCAAACTCCTTATGTGAGAACACATTGGTTGGTTGCCTTCCTAAAAGCCTTTTCTCTTAAAGACATTAAAAGTGGAACTCTTCGTCTTGCTTGTCCAAGTAACCATAACCATTTACACCATCCACGCTACAGTTTTGGTGGTAAGAAACACTGGCTTATTGTGGGCGGAGGTACAAAATAAACAGAAACTGATGTTTTTGTTTTTTTCCAGTATTGTTGTCGCACTTTTCAACGATCAAATGAGATTTTTGTCAACTGAAATAAAGTACGGCTTTGTTCTAGAGTAATTAAATTGATCTAACGACCTTTTCTCTGTGTGTGGACTTCCCCCTTGTTGCATTGCTATCTGCACATCTTCACTGTGACTCTCTTCTCTCTTGCATTTGCAAGCATGCCCACACACGACACACACACATTACTACTTAATATGCTTTCCTGTTATTTCACTGCAATACTCTTGAGACTGTGATGAACATGGAAACAACAGCTTACATATGTTGACCTTTGTGGATGCTGTGTGTTTGTGCATGCGCAAGAGAGAGAGAGAGAGAATTACCTTCTTGCTGTTTAACAGTCACTATGTTGTCATAATGATGGGGCTTCATAAGAAAAAGACCTGTGGATGATGAGAAAAGTACTTCATTAAGACGGATTAATGGATCCAGGCTAAAGGGATGTTAGCCACTTAAAATGATCCTACTAAATCTTGTCCATCTAACTCTGGACACACACTCTTTTGAAACACATTTTGAAAAGTGTGAAAGGTAACGTGATCAGAGAGAGTTGAATGCATGATCACCAAAATGATTAGCTGTCATGTCACCAAGGATGAAAGTAAGTAAGGAAAGAAGTAATGATTAATTTATGCAGCACGAGAGTTACAAAGTCACAACAAAAGCATTAAATATCAAACAGGCAGGATAGTAAGAACACACGAGTCAATAAAAAAGCAAAACATGAGTTCAGAAAAGCAAGGGAATACATATATGTGAGTATTGAGAAGTTTAAAAGGACACTGTCACACTCAAAACTTCACTATGAATTTCTCTAGTTTCTCTGCTCACCTGTCCCACCAGGCCTCCAATTACATACAACATGACTGCAGGCAAACTCCATCTGAGACGCATAAAAAGACACAAAAACTTCAATTAAAAGATTTTACTTTCCTTGACATTTGGTCATGCCGGTGTGGGCTTCGAAAAGAAACTGAATCAAACTAACAGGGGCAAGGAAGAGATGCATTTGAACATAGGATGCAGAAATATAACAACACCGAATCGAGTGATAACTTTCCGAACGGGTGAGAAACCAGACAGATCAGCAATAAGACAACTTCACGTCAGCTTCCTGGCATTGTGGATATACTGTCACCGTGGCAACTGGGGCCTCGATTTGGTTATTTTTCTAGCTGACAGGTGGGTGAGTAAAACCATGAAAGCAGCCATTTCCTGTTTGAACAACTGTGAGGGAAAGGAGAACAACATGGTAAATAATGGCCTGAGCATACAGTGTGTATGTGCTGCATATAACAGCATGTGTTCAGTAGTTTAAATGGGTATTAATAACTACCACGACCCAAAACAGGAAACAGAGCTGACAACTGTGAGCTTACCATGAAGGAAATAGAAATAGTGAAATATTTATAGGTCACATTATTTATTTTAAATTTAGTGATTCACAGAACAGCTTCTGACCACAAGGTCACTGTGATGCTGATGACGGTCACTGCACTGGAGCTAAATTAGTCCCTTTATTAATTAGGTAGTTGATGGACAGACTACCAGACTACCACTCAAGTTAAACATCTTTGGATTTTGTGCTGTTCGCAAGACTAAACGAGTACTTTGAAGACATCTCCCAGGCTCTGAGTAGTTGTGATGAGACATCAGATACGCAGGCAGCATCCTGATGCCGAGCTTTAAATAGCATTGCAGTCCAAAGTGGCCATCAGTCCCACGTCTGTTTCTGTGTTCTTCATGCCGTTAAGTTCACATATTTACCACTTAACATGTTCTCACTCTTCTCACTCCTCTTTGTGTTATCACAGACCTGTTTGAGAAGCCTTTTCCCCCAGTTTCTCTATGGATTCCTTGACATTTCATAGACCACACAATGATTAACAAAATGAATGAAATGAAAATAATCCGTAGTTGCAGCTCTAAACCAAACTTTTACACTGTTGTTGAACAGAGTTCTGAGACTG
The DNA here is from genome assembly GCA_008360985.2 of Macquaria ambigua. Taxonomy (NCBI): domain Eukaryota; kingdom Metazoa; phylum Chordata; class Actinopteri; order Centrarchiformes; family Percichthyidae; genus Macquaria; species Macquaria ambigua. The sequence goes on along the minus strand of VMKM01002727.1, from coordinate 34,679 downwards.
CGTCCTGATTCATTAACATGGAGGAATCGCCATGGACCCGAACTAAATGCCTTCTTTTTGAGATTTAACTTGAGTCAACCCAAATGTCTGTGAATAAATGTCAAAGGAAAAGTTCGACAGTGTGGGAAAGGTTTATTTGCATTCTTGCTGAGAGATGGATGAGAAGATTGATACCACTTTCATGTCTGTACGTTTTCTACCTCCATAAATTGGTGATTTGTCATTTTTTACACTTGTGCACGGAGCTTTAGAGGTGCTGCCAGACTGATTTGGTTACCTTTGGTCAGAGCCAGGCTAGCTGTTTCCAGCCTTTGTGCTGAGCTAAGCTAACCATGCCCGGGCTGTAGCTTAATATTTAATGTGCAGACATCATCGAGTGGCATCAATCTTCTCATCTAAGAATGCAAACGTTTCCTTTAACACATTCAAAGCTGCTTAAAAGAGCATATCTTCATACATTGTCCATTTTAAACAACTTCACAAATCCTCTATACTCAACCACTTAAACTTTTCTGTTGCTAATTATCTAACTGATCTCATTACATCCATTCTACATCCTGGCCTACATCTCATACTATAAATTGTACCCAATAATAATGTACGCTCCTCCTCATCATACTTCCTAAGGATTTAAATGACTAACTCTTTGGTTCTCTTGTGCTAAAATCCTACAAAATTTGGATATTTTATTTTATAGTCTCACTTTGTGCTTTTGACACTCTACTATTCGTTAAATAGTGTTGTGTAGCTGTTATATCTGTTTTGTAGCTGGTATGTCAATTCTGAAAGGGAACACTGAGTGGTTCTTGACACTTTTAAGACAGTGTTAAGTTTGTAAAATAGAAAATGAAAATGAAAATACATTAGGAGATTGGTTGTTTTGGTGGCTGCAGATCAAATCAGGTTTCACAGAGATTCTGCCTTCATTGACACACACACAGCGTCTCTAATTTGAAACTTTTACAAAAGTGATATAACACAAACAAGTTTCAACATACTTCAGTGTGGCAGCTGGGATAACTGACTTTCATGATTTATCACTGGGAACACACACACACACACACATTACTGTGGAACAAGAAAAGAATTACCTTTGCCGTGGTCTGTGTACTGTGGTGTCACTAAAACTGAAAGCAAGCGTTCGTAACGCAGCCGGTTTATAACATGCGTGACTGTGTGGGCGTGTTCAAAGCAGCGCTGTGCTTGTGGTGTCAGGAAGTTGGCAGAGGGTTTGTAGTCGAGAGAAATGAGAGTTAAAAGGAAGAGAAGAGTTGAAAGAAAGAAAGAAAGAAAAAGAAGATTTATATCTGCAGATGTTTTCAGAGAAAATCACATGTAAAAAAAGTGTGTGTGTGATCCCAGGGTCTCCCCCATCTACTCACTGAGCTTTGACCTCTCGAGTCAAATAAACATGCATTTGTCTTATTATGTAGATTATGAATGAGACTGGAATGCTGTAAAAAAACACGCACACACTTTGTTAGTATATTACATACAGTATAATAGCTATTTTATTAGTTAGAATTAACACTGTTGTATCAAGAAAGTGCATTTAATCCATGTACAGCACTGGCTACACACAAAGAGAAATGAGATTTTCAGTCTTAGAGGAGCATTTTATGCACAGAGATCAGTTTGCACATCATGAGGAGGAGACCACACCTTTTTTTTATTTTTTAAACAGAGTTGACGGAAAGATGTGGGTGTTCACCAGGCAGGTTAATGTAGGATGTAAGAAATCTAGTGTTTTTTGGAGGATATCTCTGCCTCTGCTGCTTCGGTTTTGACCATTATTTATTTAAATTTGTCTCTCAAAAGTCCCTAAGTCGTTGTAGGACTCCTTTAATAAGAAAACTCACTTGAAAACCATCGGCCCTTTATTAGGAATGTCTAATATGCCCTGTATACACTGTATGTGATGTCTAGTTGTACCTATGCAGTGTTAAAGAGTATCTAGTTCTTAGTATCTTTAAAAACATGTATACAACAATACATGTATTGTTCTCTGTTGTATTTCATTAGTAGTAAGGAATGTTAAATTCATGATTCAACCACTTATACAGCACAAAACTCTCCTGCTGCAGGAGTGAAACTAAATAATCATTCAAATCAGTAATAACAATCATTTGTACGTCGTGCTAAACTTGGATTGAACTTACAGTATTTCTGAGCTTGTTAATCAAATTTAAAAGCACCATACAGGTGTTTTTATTCTTGTTTTTGACCATTTACTTAATCTTGCATATACTTTACATAACTGCTGATAATTTTCCAAAGCATACTTTCAGCTTTTAGATACATTTTCTGTCTTTCAGGCATCCAATTTCCCAGTTTTTGTTAAAATTACTGAATGTATAGTTTGAAAATTAGCTTGCAAAAACTTGAAATGTGGCTCAAAGAGGTAAAAATCACAGTGAACATGTAGTCACATTATTATTACAGTATTAGTCAGCTGATAGTAATAATCAGATACTATTTGCTGGATTACTTCTGCCCCTCCAGCGACTCCAGCACGGCTCTCAAGATGGCGGCTACAGCCACGGCGCCGGGGTCGGGCAGGGTGACCCGCTCAGCTGCGATGTAGCTGGCTCGCCCCGCCTTCGCTGTGAGGTTACGGGTCGACTCCGCCCCCGAGGCCGCTTTCTAGAAAGAGAGAGGGCAAGAAGGCAAAAGAGAAGGACACGCAGGGAATATATGAACAAATAAAGACAGTGAACATGTAGAAAATCAGTAGTCATCTGTAGTACAGTCATATCACCACCTGGTGGCACTGCAGGCAGCCTTACAAAGTATGTTACTGTACCTGCACAGCAGTCTGCAATACAGCCATGTGTTCACCAGGTGGAGCTGTGGTTAGCTTCATCAGCTCATCCACAGCAGGACACAAAGCATCCAACTACAGAGGGAGAGAAACAGAAACAGAGACATAAAGACAAAGTGGGTGTTTAATGAATACTTTGCTGCTGAGGACAGAAATATATTAATCAGGACATTTTACAAAATAGAAAAGTAGCAGAGAAATGAGAGAACAACTCTCTCACCATCGTTCTGTCTCCAGTGTCAGCACCACCGTATCTGCAAGACAGTTATTATTACAGATTGTTTATATATGTATAAATATACTTTTAAAAAATGGACTTAATTGTTTATTAATTAATTAATTGTCTGTCAAAAACTTTAGGCCTAATTAATTAATTTCTTGCCAGTTGAAAAAAATAAAATAATTAACTAACTTCTGGCATAGTTTAATATTATCTTCAGTACCTCAAAGGGGGTTATATCTTAAATCTTCTGAAACCCTGCGTCTCATCCTGTGGCTTCTCTTTTCTTTTCTTTTAATTATATAATTATATCTTTTAACACTACATAACCAAACACACGCCTACAAAGAGCACACCAATGCACGTAGACATGTAGGGGTATCAAAAATGAACACGGACAGACACGCAGCCCCCGTACCTCCTCATGGCCTGTGTCCCAGCATGCACTGCATGAGCCCAGGCTGCAGCGTTGCTCCGCCCCTCAGTCACATGACCAGCTGCTGCCGTCAGGAACAGACTGTACAACTGAAAGACACATGAAGATGAGTGTGTGTGTGAGTAAAGATAGTGAAAGCTGTCAATTTAAACTTTACGCCAAAACTCAGGAAACCTACCGCTCCTGAAGACCCGCCCATCTTCTCCTGCATCAATCCAGCGAGGACTGATAACAGTTGCCCGGGGCAACCAGGGACCACGTGATCCCGCAGCCACTCCTGAATGGCTGAATGAGCATTTTCACCATTTTAAAAGTCTGTTTAGAAGATGCTTTATCATGCCCGTTCTTTGATTTTGAATATTATTATGCTGCTGTTGATATTACACGGCGTTTCCTACCTCTAGCAGCTTGTGCATGAGTGTTCCCGCAGTCTCCGTCTCCTGCAGCACGGTCCAGGGAGTTGAGGTCTTCCTGCTTTTCCAACAGTGTGGAACAAACCCTCTCTAACGCTTTACGCATCACAGGACTCAGTGGCCCTGGCAGAAACAAAACAAAAAAAAACAAAAAACAGACACACTTTTTTATTTTTGTCTTTTAATAACTCGTGATGCAAATCAATACATAGTAATATACTACATGTACACACTGTAGGTAACCTTGGAAACTAACCTTCAGTGTGTGTGTCGTCCTGTGGCCGTGCGCTCATGGCTGGAGGGTCTGTGATGTAGCTGCGTCTGCTTACACACTCACTGCTGAGGTTTGGCCAGGCGGGGGCGCTGGTCTTAGCATCTATATGGGATAGAGGTTGTTAAATATGTGTGTGTGTTTGTTCTTGTACTTCTATCTATGTGAGGACCATTTGATTTTAAGACATTGCGAGGACATTTTTGAGAAGTGAGGACACTCCTTCAAAGAGCTGTTTTAGGGTAAAGACTTGAGCTGTGTCTCAAATCGCGTACTTCCGTACTTACACTTAATATTTTGAGTGCATAAGTGCGTTCACACTTACAAGTATGGTAAAATGCAGTGTACTATGAGTACCCGGATAATGTACTCATAACGGTCAGAAAACTTAGTGTGGAACGCTGCACACTTCTCACACTCAACGGTCGCCATCTTGGCTACGTAGCAGAAGGGGAGGGACCACCAATGTACAAAAATGGCGGCTTAAGTTGCGATTGTTATGGCTAAAAGTAAAAGCATGTTCATTTTTCATATAATTGAATTGAAGTCAAGTAAGCAAACAAGCTGGCAGATATTTCGGCGTGGCAATCGCGGTAAAATGTTGGCAATAATGCTGCGCCCGGTTGCAATCCGCCATTAAAAAGAAGAAGAAGAGGTCAAAGGTTGCGATCGTCATTACCGGTAAACGCACAACAGCAGTATTCAATTTGAGAAAACAACCCTGCCAAAATGAACACGCTACACAAATCAGTACATAGTGTACACAGTATACTGCACGTAAGTGTACTAACGGAAGTACGCGATTGGAGACACAGCTTTGGTTTCGGGGTTAAAGTTAGAATTAGGTTTCGGTTAAAGGAATAGCTCCAGTATGGGTCCAGCATGTAGCTTCCCCTAAATCCGCCAATTTAAAGTTTTACATTTCTCTTTATGTACGGGCTAACCTAATAAGATATAATGTGTTAATTAGTGAGCTTTATAGGTGTTGGTAGGCGGATTTTGTTACCTTTGGACAGAGCCATGTTACTTGTCTAAGTCTTTATGCTATGCTAGGCCAAACACGTCCCCACTTAACACACAGATACAATAGTGATATTGATCTTCTCATCTCACTCTTGGAAAGACAGCATTTTTCCAAAATGTTGAGCTGTTCCTTCAAGAGTAGGGTTAGGTGCCGGGGAATGCATTATGTCAACGAGGGTCCTCACAAGTATAGCAAAACAAACGTGTGTGACGTCTGTGTATGCCCACCAAACAGTCTCAGTGTTTCCTGGTTGGCCCTCATGAAGGTCAGCGACACTCCCGCCATCTCCAGTGATGTCATGAAGGAGCCGGACATCACCCTGGCAACCACCACGCCGCGGCTCTCTGTAACCGTAGAAACCGCCAATCACATTCCGCAACATCCTCAGAGATGTTGAGGTCAAAAGGTCAAAGAAGACAGAGAAGAAACTAAATCCTTAACTGCTGGTGGTGATAATGGCTTGCTCTACAGGTCACAAAATGTATCCACACACACACACACACACACACACACACACACACACACACACACACACACACACACTAGTTACCCAGACAGAAGATGGCCGCTCTTGTAACCACAGCCATCTCCAGGCAAGACAGAGCTCCGAGGTTGTTCACACACACAACCACACTGTCTCCTGTAGAAAAGAAGAAGGACTCACACGCTGAGTTCAAATACAAGACGGCTGCATACATTAAAAGTCGATATAAATAGAGACATTATACATTATACTCAGAGGACCTGACTGAAGAGGCAGATGCGATTGGCTGTCAGGGTTGGTCATGTGATCTATCATGGTCTTCACCACCTCGTCTGCGGATGCCACCTGATAAAAGGATAAACGAATAAGCAAATAAATTAAAATGTAAACAGAAAAAAAGGGTAATCAGAGAATATATAAATAGTAGATTTAGGCTGGTACTGGCTGAATCTGAGTCACCTTTGACCTTTTGATTCCAGGTTCGCCGTGGATTCCTGAAGAAGACGGAAAACAGCAGTTAATGTTTAGAAATGCCAGAGTTTACTACAAGTCATCTCTCTCGGTTTGTCCCTCCTACCGTCCTTCTTACATATTTGCTTTGCTTTGATAAGGGAATTTCCAATATCCAAGTTATCTGTCATCCATTAGCCAGCGGAGCAACGAGCCACTAGAGGGTGCCAAGAACATCAACCTACATGTGATTTCATGCCCAGCGATTATTGATACTGTGAGAACAAACTTGCCTCAGCTTGCAGGTTAATACAGAGGAGCAAAAGAGTGCTGGATATTTACCTTCAGCTATCCCCGTTTAAAAACAAGAACAAATTAAATCCTCTAATCTAACAATTAAACACTCCCAACAGTTTCACAGTCTCTTCAAAGTTAAATCAAAAGTTAAGTTAAGTTACAGTTAAACAAACAAAGCCAATGGTGAAGAATGAATCTAAATTAAAACCTAATTATATATAAATTTAAAGTCCAAACAACTGGTATCAGACCTACAATCCGTGATCGGTCCTTACTCTCTATCCCTCTCTCTTTTGCACAATTCCACCTTTTCTTCCTCGTCCCTCACCCAGTCCCAGCTCCATGTCTCCTGGCGGCAGGTCAAAAGAAGGCAGGCAGCCTGGGACACTGCACGAAGACAGACTCACCCCCAGCGTACCTGCAACACACACACCAACAAAATGCGTTTTATGTACAGTATCCCAGCATTTCTAACAAGCTTTAAGCGAGTGAAAAAGAGACTCACCGATCCCCTTCAAAACCTCTGTCACCTTGGAAACAATCTGGTCCAATGAGCAGCCTTCTTCTGCTAAGGCACCTGCCAGCTGACAGAAAGTGTGACCAGATTTTTTAAAGGCAGGTATCATGAGTTTTTACTTTAACATTTTCATAAACAAAATAAAACATCTGAGTTGTTGAGTTGCATGATGGGAAGTGCAGGATCCAGTGGTTTTGGGGCCTGATCCAGACTACTACTACTTTTAAAAATTAATCCTGGACTAAAACAAAAGACAAGAGACAATCCTTTAAACATTTCTAAATAAGATGCTCTTTATTACACAAGTGGTGGAACACCTAAGCTTATTTAACTCTAAGTATGGCAATGCAAACTAATTCACATTTATCTCTCATTCATTCATCTGAATTTTTTTATTTTTTCTCTTGAACTAGAAAACTTTATTAAAAACTTCCTTAGTCTAACTAAATCATAGAAACTGGCCCTAGGAAGTGACAAAACTGGAACCTCACGAGAAGAAAGTGAAAGAAAAAACATGGCTTCCTGATGTTTAGTTGAATCAACAACTTTATAAATATTTGAATTGCAATATACTGTTTTTATTTGTCATCCTTCCGTCGAGTTGAAGGCACATTTCCTTATTTTTTAGAAGAGCTGCAACTTGATCTGAGACTGCTCGACTGTCATGAAAACATCTGAGCAAACTGATAACTGAGCAGCCTCCATTTGCAGAGAAAGACAGTGGCGTGAGGTTGGTTGGTACAGTAAATGGACCTTGAGTTAGATTAAGATTTTTTGTCACACTATTATTTCCATAGTAAGGAACGAACATTCACGCATGACCTTGTTGTTGTTTACCTTGTGTATGAAGATGGTGCCACACAAGCCTCTCCTCCCGGCCTTACTGGGCTGGTCAAAGGCGCAGTCCTCTGCAACTACCACCATGTCAACAGCGGCGCCGTGGTTACGGGCCTGCTCTGCAGCCAATCCAAAGTTGAGGCGGTCGCCGGTGTAGTTCTTCACAATCAGAAGGACTCCAGAGGCTCCTGTGGTCGGAGGAGGGTTGTTATTCTTCAATTAATTGTCATGTAATTTAATCATTCTCTAAATTAACCTTCACAGTAGTGACTTAAACTTATTATAACAATACGTTTTGTTCCTTCAAGATGTTTTTTAGCAATGATGAGAGTCACATTTGCACCATATTGTACTGTACATGCCTTTAATACATGAATAGACAGAAGTTCAATCAATAAACACACACAACCAGCTCTCAGAAAGCCAAAAAAAGGCAAAACCCTGGCATGCATTACCTGCATTGTGCAAGGAGAGAATGGCAGCCAGGATGCTGGCAGTAGGTGGAGACGCAAATACTCCACCTGCTACAGCAGCTGACAGCATACCTGCACCAACATAACCTGGAGACAGACAGAGAGGGGGAGCGAAGAGAGAGTAAACCGTGAGAAACAAAAGCTCACATAACAAAAAATGTACTCAGTGTCCCATTTTATAAAATATAAAAGTCCTACCTCCGTGTGCCGGCTCATGTCCCGACCCCCCTCCAGACAGGAGGGCCACTTTCCCCCTCAAGTTGTCCAGGTCGGACCAAAGCACAACTCTGTGGCCCTTCAGCAGAGACAGGCCCCCACTGGCCCTCACGAGGCCGCAGAGAGCCTCGTCCACACAGCTGTCCACTGAGTTAATCAACTTCTTTTTGGGCTGAGAGAGAGACACAAAGAAAATGTATAATAAGATCACAAAACAGGACAAAAGTACATAAAGTATGTGTGTATGCTGCTTATTAATTCATCAATGCTAATAGTAACACTGACTCTGCATAATGAGTACTTTTATTTTTCACACATACGCACACTTTACTTTCACTTAAGTCAATTATGAGTCAGAGGCAATAGAGTCCTCATTCCACACACACATACACACACACACTCTCTCTCTCTCTCTCACTCTCACACACACACACATACACACACACACACACACACACACACACACACACACACTCTCTCTCTCTCTCACTCTCTCTCACACACACACACACACACACACACACACACACACACACACAGTAAAACCCAAGTTTACAGAAGCTGCACAGTAAAGTTTTATCTGCAACAACAACTCAGTATAAAATGTGTGATTTACAGCTCTTATTTCAGTTCCGTTAACACTGCATGGACTCTGATCTTTTAGTTTTGAGTGTGCAAAGCAACGCTAACTCAACCAGGCTGAAAACAACACTCCTGTCATCCTTCTTGTCAGCACAAACTCACAGTCAGAAAGACTCACTGCTCAGCGCATCTCTTCACTGATGTTCGATTATATCTTTTAAAATATAAATATATATTTTTTTTACCTCCATTTGTACTTGTCTTGCTTCTCTTCCCTTCCGGCAGCAGGTTAAACCAGAAGAGTTAATTTAGCAAGATTTTGCAAGAATGACCCCGGATGTAATGCGAATTTGCCTACAAAATAAAAGCGAGTGATTGATCTAATTTCATAAAAAGGTAACTACCTATCTGAGCGTTAATGCAAAAACTACAGTGCCCGTCGCAAAGTACTAAAAAAAGCATCATTATGTTAAATATGCACTGAAATGAGACCTGACATTTTATCATTATTTAAAAGTGAGGTCACTTATATAGTATGGTTTGTATTTTGAAAAACTGAGAGGAGGTTTTACATAATTTTTACAGTAGCAAAAGGTAGTCGCTCCTACTACTTGTTTCCGGTGAATTGATAAAATTGGACAGGATTTCAAAAAGTAATTGGAGCTGAGCTCATTGACACAGTGTGAAACTTGAAAATGAATAAAATAAGTAATTAGCTAAGTAAGTAACTAATGTTTAATGGGAACACAGTTTGAGAAAATCTGTTTTTAGAAATATAAGCTTACTGTCTGTACAGTATAGTATGTGAGAAAAGACTGAAATAAGAATCTTTCTGTACTTTTTAAAACTTCTAGACAGTAAATAATGAAATAAAACAATAATAAAGAGTATTTTAATTTGCTGAGCCCTCTGTATTCCCCTCAGTGACCCCTGGAGGTCCCCAGACCCTTCTTTAAAAACTAATGTAAGTAGAGATGTTTAATAGTGATGCAAATTTTCCCTTCAATCCATTTAAAATGAAAGTTGTTTGCAAGTCAATATTTTAATGAGATCCAACTGACGGTAATGAGTGTTTTTATTTACCTACAAACATTTTGAGTGGGGTGAGGATATATTAGGGAGACAATTGAAACTATGTGGGGACAATTAGGACAAATTAAAAGGTTAAATAAAATATAAATATGGGAGCAAAATAAATGTTTTATCAGCTGAATAGAGATAAGGGAATTAAAAAGCTTTTTTTGTTTGAACTTTATAACATTAAACATAATATCGTACAGGTGTTCATAATTGTATCCTCCCTCATGATACGTCAAGTCACCTCTTGAAACAAGCGAAACTCCGCTCACTCGGGCTGCTCTGTAAAAACATCGAACCAACCCTCTGGTTCCTCCTGCATGACGCACGGAGCCCAGCCAGTCCGCTCGGCTCAGCTCAGCTCGGAACCGTCCAGAGCAACATGCAGGATGGCGAGTGTGGAGACAGCCGCCGAACACGAGCGTATCCTTCGGGAGATCGAGAGCACGGACACCAACTGTATCGGGCCGACCCTCCGGTAAGTAAGTCCCCGGCGGGCGTCGCGGTTAACCCCCGTGAAAGCAGCTGAACCCGCGGCGTCACCCAGCTGAGGGAACGCGGCTAGCTGTGATTAGCACCAAGTTAGCAACTCCTCCGAGACTCAGGGAGCTTGCTCAAAACTTTAACGTTCGTGTGCCCATTATCGGACAGCTAGCCGGCTAACTTTAGCAAACATAAAAGCTAGCTAATTTACACTATGGACACTGGTGTCTAAACCCGCACAGTGAGTCCTTACTGTCCGAGATGGCTTAACGTGTTTGACCCGACACTGTCCTTTTTAGCTTTGTCGCTAAAGTTTGTCAAGTTATCCAGAGGCATTTCAGCAACTTAGGCTAACGTTAGCTAACCTAGCTAACTAATTGTTATTCTGCTCACTGGTGTCAGAGCTTACAATGGGAGTCGAGGTTTTTTATGGTAGCTAAGTGCTCTCAATTTGTGTTTGTCACTCAAGTCGGTCCACTTATCTGGAGGACTTCTTGGTGGCTAACTAGTTATTGTCAATTAGCCTGCTAGGTGGTTAGCAACAGCCAAGATATATCAAGGAGTGTCAAGTGCAGTGCCTCTGTCTGTGTACACAATGAATGAGACCTATAGTTTAAATACTCTTCAGGGTAATTTGGGGCGATAACATCGCATTATACACCACACAGAAAGCCACTGGTTGATGTTTGTCACGTGACTGTTGCTCAATAATTTAGTGGAAACATGCACTTAATGACTTTTCTGTTCATGTTGGTGTTTGTGCCAGGCTAACATGGCTTCACAGCCCCATTAGTGGGGAGGATATGTTCTTGATTCAGCATTGCTTCAGCTGTGTTTGGACCCCGAAACACGGTCACAGGCCCTGTTGTCTGCTCAGCTTTCATGTGATATATGTGCCAGACTCCCACAGAGAGGACGCAATCTGACTTGCAATTTGTCATTTAAAAAATGCCTCGATTGGTGCTAATTTTATCCTAGTTTCTTCCTCTAGGAAGAAACCGTGTCCTTGGCTAGCACTCTTTGAACTGATTGTCTAAAGAGGAAATACGTAGTGAATATACAGGGAAATGCAACATAGGAACTGGACTATTGAAAGTGTGTGTGTGCGCCCTAACAAGTTTTCTTCTTCTCCTTTTGTGTTGATCTTTTTCTCCTAATAGTAAGACCTATTTAGGCTCATTATTTAGGCCAGTTACTGTGCCTGGTGGGACATTAGCAAGCTTGTGAAGTGTGTGTGTGTGTGTGTGTGTGTGTGTGTGTGTGTGTTTACTGGCCCTCTCAAGATCCAGTTGCCAAATGAGTTGACACCTTTGTGTGACACCTCTGGCTGCCACATTCTCCTCTGAGTGTGTTTGCGACTCGGCGGTCAAGCAGGCAGGCAGCAAGAGTATTATTTTTCTGTCTATACACGCCGCTGTATGATGTTTCATCTCTTCCAGCTTCCTGTTTGTCTGTCTGACTCTCTCATTGTTTCCACTTCAACCAGTGCACAGTCACACACTTTAAATATAATAGCACAATCTATGTTTGGAACTGTCAGCTACATCGCTAGCTATGTTTCGCCCAGATAGATGTTTGAAAGGGAGAGTTTTAATCACATGATGAAGGATGCAAACTATTAGATTCAAAACAAATTTTTGGTTTGAAGCAGCTCTGTTTATGTTTTTATCTCTTATAGAAGTTTTGTTATTCCTGTTATGTTAAGAACATGTTCTACATAGATAAAAATGTATTTTGTCCTCCGATTGCTCTTGGATATACGGGTACATTTATTAATAGAACTGCAACCATTTTGCATAATTGTGTATATTATTTTCAAGTATAAGGATTCTAATGTTCAGCCTCCTCTGATAGTAGCTTTCCCAGGACCAAGACTCTTCAAACGGCCAGGAAAAACAGGTTGGCAGTGAGTGTGTGTGTGTGTGTGTGTGTGTGTGTGTGTGTGTGTGTGTTCGTTCTCCTGCAGCAGCATGCAGGTTGAGGCCGGCTGCAGCATTCCTCAGATCTGACACGAGCAGGACCGATCAGTCAGTCAGCTCCAGTCAGGTTACAAACATTCACCTAAAGACAGGAAACGCCTGGGTCTGTCTACGTGTTGCTCTGTATGGAATTGTTAAATATTGTTATACAGTATGTGTGTACTTGTATAGTCAGTCAGGTTAAACCTAGAGGACATGTGATGTGTCACAACATCTCACATTTAACAGCTAACGTTTCATTCAGATTTCTGTGGTTATAATAGGGCTGGGCCATACTGCAAATCATTTTATTACAATAATTATTTTCACATCAGTCAATGTCTCATAAGTTCAGTCAATAATGAGTGGTGTACAAAACATCCAGGTACTGTAGCAGCTTGCTTTCACTTGTGAAAAGGTCAAGCGGCAGGTCATCTGCGGTAGCTAATTAATGCTAATTCTGTGAGTAGCTCGATTGCAGGCCCTCACCTCGCCCATATCAGTGATGCTCGGTAGATGGATACCAATGATGTTTTGGGTGGTTTTAATCACCTGCTGCAGAGCCCTCTGGTCCCGGGCTGTGCAGATCCCATGCCAGTTTGTGATGTTTCCAGTCAGGATGATTTCTATTGCTTTGCACAGGAGTTTTGCCTTCTTAAGTTTCCTTTTAGACATACAGTAATTTTTGAGCTTCCTTACCAGCGTGGAGATGTGTGATGTCCATGACAGGTTCACTTGCTCTGCCTCAGCTCCACTGATGTAGACAGGGGTGCGTGTCGGTCTCCTTTTTTTCCCAAATCAACAGTCAGCTCGTTGGTTTTACTGAAGTTGAGCAGTAGGTTGTTCTCTGTGCGCCACTCTGCAAGATTGTTAATCTCCTCGCGATATAAAGTCTCATCGTTGTTAGAAATCCAGCCGATGGTGGTAGTGTCATCCGCAAACTTCACAACAGAGTTCTCTCCATGTCGGTCGGGGGTTGCAGTCTTTCAAGCTTAGACTCTAATCTTGAAAGTCATTTGTCGTGGCCAAATCGTGGTTAAAGAGGCTTCAAATTGGTGCTGAAAGCATTAGATGATTAATTGATTAGTTGGTCAGACAAAACAACCATTTTATACAATTTTATGACTTTTAGAAGTCGGTGAATGTCATAGTTTCAAATTCAGGTTTTATTTTGCTTGGATAATTTTGGAGGTAGATTAGATTTGTTTTCTTCAAATCTCATGTTCCAGATTGCTTCTAATTTTGGGGCTTGTTTGTGAATGCTCTAATTTGAATTTTTTTGTCAGAGTTGGCCATGACAGTGAGTAAATCTTGAATCATTCACCCTGAGACAGTTGATTTAATTTTAGAGCCAGGTCAGTCTAAGCGCAGTTTGGACAACAAAGCATAGAAATGACAGAAAGCCAACCAGCTGACGTGACTGATCTCACTTACTGTACATATACAAACACATATAGTACTCACACAAATCTCTCTGTTACTGTGTGTGCATGCTTGATTTTTCTGCATCACTGTCGGGTCACATTGGTATCAGATATAAGTTACATCACAAGAACAGTCATCCCCAAAAAATAAGCAGTGTGGAGATGGGTTCAAATGCCTGTGGGGTTATCTGCACTTATTTACACATTTTAATTTAAAACGGCAAGTATTTTCTAGAGGATTGGTAGTATCCAAAATATCTTGTGTCTTGCTGTTCCTCTGTTTTCATCTTTGCCTCTATGAGTTTCTCTCTGCTTCTAAACGGCTGATGCGGGAGTTCTTGTTCCAACCAACAGCAATTATCCTGAGAAACTCACTCGCATTACAGTTCGCGTAAACACAGACAAGCAGTTTCAGGGCAGAGACGCTGTGATGACCGCAGGACAGTTGTGATTATACAAACAAGAGTGATGAAAGAGTGACATTGTTGAGATATTAGAAAGACAGACAGAGACGTATGAATCCATGACGGAGCAGTTCTCAGCAGCGTCCCTGCATTTAGCTGCTAAATGGCAAGAAAACGTAGCAATCCATTCAAAGTGTGTGGTTTTTCACAGGGCATATCTGTTTGTCACAGAAAATGCATGACCTTCTATAGATGTAGCTTAACTTCAAATATCTGCTGTCTTTCTTTGTCATATGTCGCTTATATACTGAAACTTTAGTGGTTCCAACATTTCCATTGTGTCAAACTTGGTAACTCGCTGTGTGAATCTTTGGCTTTTGGACAAAAGGAGCAACTTGAAGACGTCACTTTGGACTCTGAGAAGGGCAGTAACTTGTCACTATTATTGACATATTTTTGGACTAGGAGATTGATTGAGAATAATCTGCACATGAATAAGTAATGAAAATAATAGTTAGTTGCAGGCCTAATTTGATTATTTAGTTTATAAACAATGTCAAAATATGGATAAGTGCCCATCACCAGGGTCAAAAGTGGCGAGATTCTTAAGTTACTGTCCCAAAGGGGTTCAGTTTATTGCAACATGTAACAGAGAAAACACTGAGACCAGATACATTTTCTTTGTTCAAATTCATGTTTTTTTGTCATTCTAAGTATAAGAAATACAACTTCATGAAATATGAATTCTCTCAGTATAAAAATATATATACAAGTAATCTGTTTTTTTAGTTTAGAAACTAAATAATAGATCAACTAAACGTGTAAGCACTAGTTGCACCCATGGAGTTTGTGCTGTTTTTGCTTCAGGCAGATACTGTAAGAATACTGATAAAAGTTTTGTTTTATCAAGATGTTGCAGTGAATTTGAACCCTGTGTGAGCTGATTTCTTCCTGTTGCTGACTGATCGTGCTGCTTCAGAAATAGCTGAACGTGTCACAACCAACCCCTCATGCTTCTTATCTGTGTATATCGGTGGCTGAGCTCACTCCAAGGTGTGCTGTTTGTTGCATTGGCTAATCTAATCAGTCAGCTCCAGTCATGCTGCTGCTGCAAGCAAGAAGAACCCCTGTCAGTAACTTTAAAAAGCTCCCTCTTTGTGTGGGTGTGGGTGTATGTATGGAGCTCCAACTCTGCAGTGTTTAACAGTATGCAGCTGGTGCGTTTTGTCAGATTTAGCCATTAATGACAGGGAACCTTATGGGACAAGCTCAGACGCTCTGCTGGACACTTAAACCACAGTTTAAATAAGCACACACTAAGGTATATTAAACTGCAGGTATCCATAGCAACAATACTGATTCTTTGCCATAAGGTGTATGCTAACCATGAGTTAAACTGACACAAAAAATAAACGTCTGTAAAATTAAACGCCTCAGTAGTTTGTAGCCATGCTCTAGGGATGGCAATGGCGGTCGGTCGGTC
Source organism: Macquaria ambigua (assembly GCA_008360985.2). Classification (NCBI taxonomy): domain Eukaryota; kingdom Metazoa; phylum Chordata; class Actinopteri; order Centrarchiformes; family Percichthyidae; genus Macquaria; species Macquaria ambigua. The sequence goes on along the minus strand of VMKM01002727.1, from coordinate 18,809 downwards.
CAACACTGTGCTTTCAGTCGTCTCAGCAGATGGAGTTGCTCAGTTGTCATGGAGATGGTTTAGTGGTGTTAATCGTGGAGGAGATTGTAGCCACTGTCTCTGTTCAAAGATGGTTTTGGCATCTGATGTGGACAGACACCCCCCTTGACCTTTCTTCGGCTGTCCACTGACTCCTGGTCAGTGACCTTCGACCCTTTCCTAGTCGATGTGACTGGTTTTGGTCTGATGTCTGTTTCCGGTGATCGTCTTGTCCAGGGTCCTGTCACATGTGGTATGATAAACCATTCCTGTCCTGTCTTCAGGGTGTAGCAGCAGAGATCTTAAGGTGTTGACGCTGTTTAAACATACATTTGAGTATATTAGCCATATTGTAATGAATGCTAATATTGGAAAACTAATTTTAATAGCATTATGATTTTGATTTCAGCCATGTTTGCACAGCTCTGGGTGGAACCTTCTCACATGTAAGACATTTAGCATGGCCAAAGTAGTTCTTGTGTAGTGTGAGTCTGCAGGGCTGCACTAGTTAGAGAAGGGAGGGGAGTAACTTGCCACTAGCTTGTTACAGGCCACACACACACACCCCGCTGAGTCATCGGCCTGTACTTGGGAAGACGCACACAAACACACGCACATCCATTCATACACACTCATATACACTCAGGGGCTGGTGCGCTCGTCTTAAGTGGGTTAAGATCCTATTTAGCCAGCTGTCAAGCTGCCTGTGGAAAAAACACACACACACACACACACGGGCAGCTGTTTGCAATGATATCATAACTGAGAGCAGCCTTCCTGAACTTCTTCGTGTCAGTGCTCATTGCTTTCAGACTTTTAGTTCCCCAAATCAGTCAGCCATCTTTTCCTTTTCCTCCACTCCTCTAACACCTCCTCCTTTAAAATGTGCATCCCTCCATACTTTTTGTATTTTCCATCGCTCTTTTTTCCCCCCTCTTCTTTCTGTGCACTTACTGTGTGTAACTTTGCAGTGGAATGTGTTTGTGAATGAGTGAGAGTCAGAGAGAGAGGGATACGTGGATATCTAGATATTTTACTCGTAGGTTTTTGTTGTGGACAACATAAGAAATAACAAACTCAAACATTTTGACCTAAAAGCTGGTGAAAACAACTTCGACAGAACTCGTCTTTAAGTGATCAGAACTAACTTTGGTTTATTTTAATCACGCGCAGTGAGCATTAATTGATTGTTAATATGCCAGATTTTGGCCAAATGGCTAGTTTCATCTGCAGCGACCCCTCATCACAGGTTTAGGCCTTCGTGTGGTCACCGGTTGTAAGCAGTGATTTTTGCCTTGTTGACTTATTTTAAGGATTTTTAAACCCTTTTCAGGCATGGAGTATGTAACATTGCTGGCTTCATCCATCTTTTAAATTGATTGATTGCATTCTGGTGATCCCTCAGATTTATTTGGCAGGGTCCTAACCCCCAGGTACTCATTTATTTAGGCCTACTTGATCCCAAAAACATCCAATATTTGTGCAACGTTTGACACATACTGTAGCTAGAAACTGACATGTACAGAAGAAGAAGTCGAGCACGCTCCTCTCCTCTCGGTGGCAGACTGTACCAGGCACTGTGAGTCCAGCCCCTGCTAACACACACATGCTAATCTCAACACTGTCAGGAAACCAGCTATTGTTTGCAGACTTCACAGGAGAATGAAGTAATCGCTTTTTACAATGACCAACATGTTTCTGGTACTGCTTATGATGCCGCAGTATGACAGTAATAATGATCCAAAACTAATCTGGATTATCATTTGAGCCACAATAATCATCTACTGAACAGCTGACTCATTTATGATGTCATCCGGGAGATGACTCTCTGTCTCTCCTGTTTATCAGGATCATTTTTTTCAATTTAACTGGCTTTATTGGCATCATGACGTTTTGGATCAAACATGTTGCATATAAACAATAGAATATAAATAGTAATGTCTATTATCAAGCTCTCTCTCGTATCACGTAGACATACAGTATAATTTGAAGTGGACTGATGTGTGGACGCTCTCCCCTCTTTTCTCATTTGTTTATGCATCCTCATTCATTCACTTATTTATGATATCATCATTTCTATGTTTATTTTATCAGCCAGTGTCTTTATGAGGCTCAGTGTTTGTTGAGGGCAGTGGTTGGACAGACTATGGACCTTGGTGAACATGAGCGCACACACACAAACATTCTTGTAGGTCATTATATTAATTTCAGGTGTATGGTATTTCTTGTTTCTATGAAGGTCTGTGTTTGATGTCAGTACACACTGTGTGTGTGTGTGTGTGTGTGTGTGTGTGTGTGTGTGTGTGTGTGTGTGTGTGTGTGTGTGTGTGTGTGTGTGTGTGTGTCTAAAGAAAGCACTTTGTGGCGTCAGACCTGCTCTCTATTGTACGAGTCGGGCATTTCCTGGTCAACAGGAGGAAGGGTGGGGGATTCAAGCCATACACAGGTATGTATGTGTGTGCTGTTTTTGGACGGGAAAGAACACAGGAAGAACTGTGATCACTATTACAGAGAAGGCTGGTTCACAAAACACAAATACTTTTTCTACATCTGTGTCCTTATGAGACCAGTTTAATGAAGAGTTTGAAAGGAGACATATTTAGTTGAAACTTCTTGACCGACAGACATCCCACACACACAAGCAGTTTTTTGTTTTTGTTTGACCAACAGTCCAAAACCCAAAGGTATTAAGTTTAAACTGATATTAAGCAAAGGGCACCAAATCTACCCAAATGAGAAGCTGCAACCAAAGAGGTTTTGGCATTCAGAATAGTTATTTTCTGTCAGTTGACTAATCGACTAATCGTTTCAGCTCGAAAAAGTATTAAATATTTGTTAAAAACCCCCAAAGTGTGTTGATTTTTTTTGGATACTAACTGCAAAAACAGTATCCTACGACATACAGGACACTATTATATGCAGTATGGAACTGGGACACAGCATTTCCCTTACAGCTGACATGCCCTTAAGCAAGGCGTTGAACTGGAAACCAACCTAGTGGAGTCTCAAAATAACAACAGGCTGTGGTTGGTTGGTTGCAGCTCCCAGCTGTGAATGTATGGAAATGTGGAGCAGGGTGTTGCTGAGGCGCATTGCAATGCAGCCCCCTGGTGGGCGTATTTTGTAGCTGCACCCATTCCACAGCTGGATGCCCCTCCACACCTCTGTCTCCCTTTCTGCCTTGTTCCTCCTTTTCTCTTTCTCTTGCAGAGTGTTTAATTAGTAGCTCCTCCTGCCTCTGTCTCTAAGACCTGGGAGTTGATCAGTAATTACTTTGTCTGTCTTGTCTTTTAAAATGTTTCAATTATCCAACAAGGTTGCTTGTAACGCATAGAAATATGTGGATAAAAGTGGATTTTAATGTTTCAGTTGATGCCACATTGAAGTCTGTAGGCCATGTGTGGAGTGGAGTAATTATTTCTCGAAATTTAGTGAAGCATCATTGTTGTTTAGCTGTATTTTATCATTGCTTGAGATCAAAAGATTCAGGAGAAAAAAGTTGCTAGGTCCAAACTTTTAATAGGTGTACAAGAAGAGGAACTGTCCATAAAAAAGTTACCAATAAAGGACAAATTCTGTTTTTTTTAGGAGTAAAATAAGGATTTCAAAAGTGATCTCAGACTTCAGAGGATTTCAGAAGAATGTAAATATCTTACCTGTTGTCCTCTCTGTCTTTTTCTGCAGGTCGGTGTACGATGGTCAGGAACATGGCCTCTTCATGGAGAAGCTGGACGTGCGGATCAGGAACCACGACAGAGAGATCGAGAAGATGTGTAACCACCACTTCCAGGGGTTCGTCGACTCCATTACAGAGCTGCTCAAAGTACGAGGGGAGGCACAAAAACTGAAGGTGAGGAGGGGACGGGGAGGACGGAGAGTGTGCTCGGTAACAAAGGCGGGCGGAGACGGATAAACAGATGGACGTAAAGATGGAGGAATGTTCCACGATTAAGTGAATTATGGAGAAGGACAGAAACCGAAGGTAAAAATATACAACCCTAATTCTTTCTCTCTTTCGTTCGTTATTTCTCTCTCTCAGGGTCAGGTGACCGAGACCAACAAGCGTCTTCAGGATGATGGCAAAGAGGTAAGCTGACAGGTTCACAAATATCAACACCGTCCAGTCGGGACTTGCTTCTGGAGTAACTAACGCTGCTTTCTTCACCTCCTCTTTTCAGCTCATCAGCTCTATGGAGGAGCTGAAAAAGTGTCGAGTGCAACAGAGAAACATCGCTACCACCATAGATAAACTGACACACTGCCTACCAGGTAACACGAACTAGATATGAGCATGACATGCACAGCGTGGAATACTTCTGGGCTCTATTTAAATCTTTACTACGATATGTTTTTTACTCCGAGCAAGAGCGTTCCTGTTCTTAAATCAAATTAACTGTCTTTTGCTTCACCTCTCTTTGCTCTCCCCAGTCCTGGAGATGTACAGCAGACTTCAGGAGCAGATGAGGGCCAAAAGGTATATTACTGATTCTGTTTTCCAGCGTATATGTCAGTTTTTCCTAAATTCACACACGATGACAGATAAAGGTTTATACATTTTCATTAACTAATCTAATGTCTACATCAAACACAAAGTGTTTTTGCAGGGGGCCTTGGGGTGCTGACCCTTGGCTATGAAAAGTGGCCCTTTTGAGGCGTTCAATGGTGGGGAAGGAGCCGGATGCATTGGCTCTGGACCCTTTCAGGATAGGAAGTGGACTCTCTTTCTTCAGAGTTGTTCATAGTAGAACACAATGTCTGGTTTAAAACATGAAGAGATGTTACTTCACCACTGTACAAAGCATGAAAGACGGATGGAAAAATTCTCGTACCCAGTGAAACATAAACAATTCTCTTCTTAGCGACAGGAAGCAGGAGGCTTAATGGGAAATGTAGTTTAGTTTGGGAGAAACCAAAAATTCTTTGAACTGTGATCTCATGTTTTTTAGGTAATTATCCTGAGATATCACAGATGTCTGAATATATACTGATGTTTAAACACTGCAGCTCCTTTTAATATTCATTTGAATATTAATCGCAGTAGTAAATGGTGCACTTTGACTGTTTTGACTACTGTTTCTTAACTGGCTGCCACTAGATGGAGCAAGAGCGCTTGGAATAGGGACACAGATTGCTTCACTCTGTGTCTGTTCTCCGCTCCCTGCCCTTGGCCTGACCTGTAGACAGGAGTCTGGTTGGTCATAAATTTGTCGTTTGTTTGTGTGTTTTTCTACTTCTCTCTGTCCTGCGGCTTCTGGGCTCGCAGAGAGCAGGGAGAGGTCAGCCAACAGCGACTGCTCCGAGCGAGGGAGAGTGTGTGTGTGTGTGTGTGTGTGTGTGTGTGTGTGTGTGTGTGTGAGAGATGCAGTGGAGTGAAGTGTTTGGGGGATATTGTATTGCCAAAGATCCCTGAGGTGTATTTATTTCTTTGTGCTTGTGTTGATCTTGTGTGTGTTTCTGCTTGCTTTTAGTCATGCATCTGACAGCCAGGACATTGTTTTATTGCGGTGTGTCCGTTAGTTTTGCAAGTGTTTCCTCCCTTAACCAGAAACTTAACAGATTTAATCGACATCTGCACACTCCTACAAAGCTGCATTAGCTGTGTGAGGGCAGGAACGCTGGCAGAAAACTCGAAACAAAATCTAATTTGGCATTGGACAAGTTTAATCTTAACCTGAAGTTAATAAGAAATCAATCGACTGTATGATTGATTAAATAAATAAATAACGTGGACCTTTTCAAATGCTTTGTATTCTGTGTGTGTGTGTGTGTGTGTGTGTGTGTGTGTGTGTGTGTGTGTGTGTTAGGTACTACCCGGCGCTGCGGACGTTGGAGCAGCTGGAGCACACATGTCTTCCCAGGGCGGGTCAGTACCGGTTCTGCTCCATTATGGCGGAAAACATCCCCAAACTGAGGACACAGATCCGGGACACGGCCATGACGCAGCTGAGAGACTTCCTGGAGAGCATCCGGAAGCACTCGGACAAGATAGGAGAGGCCGCCATCAAACAGGTACACAAACGCACACATCAACATACGCACACAGACACACTTTCGGCTGATAGTTAAAAGAATCCGCCCTGTAACATTTTCAGACTCTTAAAGGATCCAAATCCCAGCAGAAGAACCAGAGATATTATCTTGAGCTATGAGCTGTTAAAAGATGCTGTGAGCTGAGACTTTCCCAGAGAAGAAGACCTCTTTTATCTGCCAGTTAAAACGCTGTGATGGTGTACCACTGTCACAACAGCACTATTTCTGCAGATAGAGATCAGTACAGATTATTTGTGGTCTGAATGCAGACAATCACAAAATCTGTCTTCTTTTTTTCCCCCACGCTTTTCAGTGTTCATAGTAGTTTATATTTCAAATAACTAATGTAATGTGTGTGTGAGTGAGTCTACCTGCTTCAATTCTTAACTGCTACATCAGTGCACTTTGTGTGTGTGTGTGTGTGTATTTGCTGATAAGGTCTATACAGTGTTAGTGGCTCTTAAACCACAATTGGTTTTTGTTCTCCATCATGTCTTTCTCTCTCTGTCTGTTAATCAGAAGCAGCCTCTCTCTCTTTCTCTCTGTGTGTGTGTGTGTGTGTGTGTGTGTGTGTGTGTCTTGCTCTGTGGTTCCACTGCCAGTAAACAAGCATGTAGGCGCTGCAGGAGACGCCATGGCTTGTCAGTGAACATACACACACACACACACGCAGAGACCCTGCTTTTCAGCACTTACCTAATTGTTTTTCTGTTTTCCAAGGCCAAGGAAGTTACATGTGAGTGTGTCTGTTTGTGTGTTTTGTGTTCTCTTGTGGCATCCATGGCTCAAAGTGAGGCCTCTCTTGTTTATTTGTGTGCCTCCATTATTTGGGAAATGTTGTTCCATGTAATTGCAGGATGAAGGGGTGGGATGGGAATGAGGAAGGAGCGGTTGACGACAGACAGACGAGCGGATGGAGACTCTGAGAAAAGTGGCTGCGCAGTCTGTTGTGCAGTGTATTCTAATCACAACTTCCCTCTGTTAATAATTGTAGATTTTGACTTCAGCAAATACTGAATCGTCACATTGGCCTGGTGGTTTAAGACGCATACCTCAATTTGCAACATCACTGGTTTGAATTTGGCCTGTTGGGCTTTGTTCAACTCTTTCTGCCTACATTTCTTGCCTCTCTCCTGCCGAGTAGTAGGCTATCAAAGTTGTGGCAGGACCGGCAGCGGCTTGGGAGGTAGAGCTGGCCGTCTACTCACACAGGGTTGGTGGTTTGATCCTCAGCTCCTCCTGTCCACATGTGAAAGTACCCTTGGGCAAGACACTGAACCCCAAATTCTGCCTGATGGTTAGACCAAATGTTAAAGCGCTTTGGATAAAAAGCGTTATATAAATTCATCAAAGAAAGGCAAAAAGGCCAAAATTAAATCTTAGTGTTTGCTGAATCCAGTATGGATTAGGTAACCTGGTTGTTCTAATTGGCTATGAGAGGCAGCGAATAAGACATTTTAAACATTAGTAGGTCAGTTTTTCTCTGGACATTTCTGTGGACTTTTCTCTGTTATTTAGAACATGATTCATCTCTGTGGGCAGAGAAGTGCCTTTAACAGACACCATAACAGCTTCATCCAGGTGAAAGTGAATCTATAGTGTTACAGCCCAACTTTGAACTTTAGGCTTTTAAAATGAGTTTATATTTACATAAAACCTTTGTCAGTGCTGTTACAGCTGCATTTGTTAAAGCTGAATATAGACTGAATAGGCCACTTTATTAGATACAACTGTGTACACCTGCTTGTCATTGCAAATATCTGTTTTTATGCACACATTAGGACCTGACCATACCTGTATTCATCCCTTCATGGCCCTCTAGCATGATAACAAGCCATGTCACAAAGCACATGTCATCTTAGGCTGGTTCCACAAACATGAAAGTGAGTTCAGTCCTGCATTTCAGGCCAGTCTGAACTGAACTTTCATTGTCACACAGTTTATGAAAGAAAGAAGATTCTAGGGTCTAATGATTTACTGTAGATTATTTATTTATTTTGTCCTCTAGGTGTCACTAGAGGATCGTTTCTCACTCTTAATCCAAAACATTGCTGTTACTGGTTGACCAGTGATAAATGTCCTCTTGCAAGCAACAAACTCACCCATTCATTTCAGTCAGAGAAACATAACAAATGCAGAGGGGTCATCCCTCTGGTCCCGCTGATGTTAGTTTTTTCTTTAATTTGTTGCCCATTTTGTGGATTAAAACATTTGTTTTTACTCCAAGCAAGGAGGTAAGAGTGATCAAATTGAAACTATGATGAACAAAATATTTTCTCTAAGAGTCAAACACTGAACACTCTTCAGATGACCCTCATATGCAGCACAAGTAGTCCCCACGTATCACTCCACATGCACACACTTTGAACCCTTCAGTGACCCTTAGCTGGGGGGTCCCAGGACCGCAATTTGAGAATCACTGGCATAGAAAATCCACTTGCAGTCACTGAAGAAGCTAACCGCTAACTCCTCTAACCACTAATTACAAGGGAGATTATGGAAACCCCAGTGGTCCAGCAGTCCTGATACTGATACTGGGATTATGTTGTTGTATCAAATGTTTGGCACAGAGCGCTCACACTCAATCAGAAGCCCTGTGAGTGTGTGTGTGGATGATGTGGACGAACAAATTAGAAGTTCTTCTTCTTTCCTTCCTTTCCTTTGTCCCTCCTTCACTCGTTTTTCTCATTCTGCTTCATTTTTTGCTTCTCTCTCTCAGACAGTGTGTCTCTCTGGTGTGCTCTGTTCCAAATTAGCTCTAACTCTCTGTACCCAGCCGTCGTTACAGCTCCCTCAACCAAGGATGTGAAAATAAATAGATCTGGGGAAGGAGGAGGAGGGGATGGAGGGAGGAGATGGAGGAGAGCACGGGGCTTACAATGGAGCTATTGTCTGTTGCCACATGCCCATAGAGGAGGAGGAGGAAGATGAAGAGGGATGAGGGAGGAAGATGGGTGGAGAAGAAGAAGAAGAAAGCAAAGAGGGGGAGAAAGGAGGTTTGAGAGTGGGAAGAGAAGGAGGAGAGAGGGAAGAGGAGGGGAAGAGGAAGACATGGGAAAGAAGGGGAAGGGGGGGAAGGTGTAAAGGGAAGAAGAGGAACAAGAGGGAGGGAGAGAGAGGGAGAGAGAGAGAGAGAGAGAGAGAGAGAATGTAAAGAGGGAAGACAGGAAGGATATCATGGTAAAGAGGTGGACTGGGGAAATGAATAGAGGAGGAAGAGGATCAAGGAAAGAAATGAGGTAAAGATTATGAATGGAGGATGGAGGGAAAGGGAGAGGGGTGGAAGAAAAGATGAGTGAGGAGGAGAATGAGTGGAGATGGATTGGTAGGGAAGAGGGAAACATTGGAAGATGGAGAAAAGAAAAGGAAGAGGTGGAAGAAAAAGGAAAAAAGACAGATAGTGGATGAGCAAGAAAAGGGAAAGATGAAGGAGAAAAGGGAAAGGAGCAGGCGTGAGGAGGAAGAGGAAACAAGGCCGTGTTCAGACAGGGTTCCAGGTTCTCAAATGTGAGAATTTGCCACTTTTCTTGGTCTCAAATTATAGTAAATAGAATATTTTTGGGTTTTTCACCGTTGGTTGGACAACACAAGACATTTAATGACGTCATCTTGTGACTGGCTAGTGTTGGCTAATGTTTTATAGACGAAAATGATTATTCGAGAAAATGATCATATAGGTGCAGGTGCCTATTCCGGGCAGATTGTTTGCAACATGATCATGTCCAGTCATTCTAATTTTTACTTCCTGATTGTTCAGACAGGATAAAACAATTTGTCGATGTGACTCATAGTATTTTATAATCCTTCAAACTGATGATTGTATTACTCAAACTGGCTTTCCTGGATCGTATTTCATTGTATCACGGAGCCCAAAGCAAGCTTTCTGAAGAAGGGGCAGAAAGGAAAAGGAAAAGAAAAGATGGGGAGGGATGAAATCACTGAGGGAGAGGAGGAGAAGCAGAGTAGGACAAGATACAGAAGAAGGATTTTAAAAAAAGTAAAGAGGAGAGGAATCTTGAAGCAGAATCCTCTCCAAAAGATCTTTGTCATTCTTTTATAACTCTCCCGTCATTCGTCATTTCCCCATCTCTCTCAAGATGTCTCTCTGTCCTTCTCTCTCTTCCACTCTTTCCATCTCCTCATCTTTCCATCTACTTCCCTCCCTCCCTCCCTCCCTCCTTCCTTCCTCCTGTTGCTCCTCTTTTTTTTCCTTCTTTTTCTTTTATTCACTTTCAGCAAAGGACGAGTTCAGAGCTTCTGCTGTGTGTTCGGTAGTTTTACACACACACACACACACACACACACACACACACACACACACACACACACACACACACACTCGGACACACTAATGGGAAACAGATTGTTGGGCCTGTGAAGTGGAAGAAGATTGATTACCTGTATCTAGTTACTGAACACACACATGCGTGCGCGTGCAGCGAGGGTGGCGGAGGGCACGCGCTGGGTCGGTGTATTGAACCATCACAGGGAAAACGAAAATAGACTGTGTTATGGGTCGTTGTGTCAGTCACTCTGCGTGTGTGTGTGTGGGTGTGTGTTGTCTGCCGAATAATGCTCCACAGTTCACTGCCATCGGACACCATTATTTCTGGTTTGGAGGCTGCCTGCCAAAAAGTGATCTATAGTAGGGATGCCCCAGTCAGGATTTTGTCCCCGATCCTGATCCGAGTCATTTAATATGGAGTATTTTTCTATACAGAGTGCCAAATTGATATTTATATTTCACTACATAATACAGCTGTGCAGTGTACTTTGAGTACGCCTCGGATTGTTTTTTAATACCGGTGCAAATACCGTACTTGTGCTTTGGTACCGATACCACAACAATACTTTTTTCAGTACTTCTTCAAACTCCTTTTGTAAACTTTCCAAAATAAACCAAAATTCTCAAATGTATCAGTGTTTAATAATGTGTTAACACAGAGCATCTGCACAAGACTGACTGAATGAAATCCATTCGAAAATTGGCAATTTTGCCAGATGTCTTGAGTGAGAGTGGATCATCTTCTTTGATTTACAACATGCAGCTTGTACATGTTTTGTCAGTCGGTCAAAGAAACACAAGCTGTTAGAAGTACCTTAGTTTGATCAAATCAAATACACTATCGCTACATAAACCTCCATTTCCTGACGTGGATGCCTGTTTTTCACAAATCGTTGCAACTTTCCCACAATAAGCAGCCGGTTTAAACCACTTGTCAACAAACCAATCACTGCAACTTTGCTCTTTCACTTGCAATTTTTGTCAATTTCCGCGCTCAAGCTGCAAATACACACACAAGACTGCAAATCGCCTTGAAGTTTGTCAGCGAAGCCACGCAGCACATAATTAACTCGGGGCTGCATTGTGGTGTTGCCACAGTGTAATATCAGATAATTAAAAAAATATTTAGAGTCATTTTGCACTAAATGAATTATAGTGTGGCTCTGATTCTGGTCCTCATCCCCAGCAGTTTGTTCTCGCTTCCTCTCGGGCAATTTACATCCTTGTGCCTCCTCCGTTGCCATCTTCTTTTCTCCTCCTGTCCTTCTCCTCTTCCCCACCTTTCCCTTACTCTTTTCTCCTTCTCTTTGCCCTGTACGCCGTTCTCTATCCACTCTTTTTTCCCATGTTTTCCTCCTCTATCCCCCACTTTTCCTACGGAATTGTGCGCAAGACATGACGCACATTCCTGCACTTGAGCTTCAAGTGCCACGCTGAAGAGAAATGCAACAAAAGACAGGGTTAAAAAGGTTCCTATTTGCAGCAGAACTTGGTATTGTGTGATAGGTAAGAATGAATGGTGTTGTTCGTGTGTATACAGTATGCCAGTGGATGCCTGAAGACACACATACACCTGTTGAAGAACGCTAAAGAGACGAATTCAACCACTAAGTGGAATTTACTGACGTAGGTGCTGACGTGCGTGTCTGCAGCATCGCATACTGTAGGAAAGATGCTTTTCTGTGTCATGTTAATTGTTAATTTGTATGTGGAAAGAAAGAAAACGACCATTTGACGGATTAGAAAAGAAATGCCATGCTGAGAAAAAAGTGTCGCAAGACTCTTCACTTTGTGTTTTTGAGTTCTGTGCCGTTTCTTTTTCTGTGTGTTTTTCATGGATTATGCTGTCAGTGTTTTTTGAAGAGTTTTGGTTGATTGAGTCTGAGAATTGGTGAAAAGACTCATTGCTGAGAATATTTTTAGAGATTGTTTGTTACCTATTCTTCTTTTCTAAAAACAGAGGGCACAGCTTGGCACGTTTCTGTGTGACCCCGCTCCCTTCCCCTAACCTATGCAGAGGAATGAGACTTTCCACTGATTTTGTTTGTACTTATTGTCCTATATGACTCATTATTTTTCTATGTGTGTGTGTGCGAGTGCATGTGTGTGGGCATTAGATCAAAGATGGCATTGTATTTTTCCAACATCGCTGATATTGTGTTCTTCCGGGTTTGTGCGTATCCACCCTCCTTACGAACACCAGTTTTTCTCATTACCGTTGTCATTAAAGGCGCAAATCGAGGAGCTTGAAGTCTCTGACGTATTTCTTGACGTCCTTATCGACAGATTTAAGTGCACGAGGTAGGCTACGTGCTGGCGCCGGCGAGCAGAGGAAGCCGCAGCATTCTGGTAGGTTTTCAAAAGGACCTGAGGCGGATCTGGGTGTGGATGGAAAGATGCTCTTAGCTTAGATCTGAGAGGGTTTTCCCCCCCATTACAAGGTTTTCCCACAGAAATATTTTGTTGACCAAGCTGCAAAGGAGACTCGGCACAGGAATGAGCGTAAAGAGTTAGTGGCGTTTGATGAACAAATCCAAGAAATCCACATATTCATGTTCAGATATTAGCGGTTGTGTTAAAAAAGACTGCAAAACAAAAATAAATGGACACAGTATGGAGTCGATGACACAGTGTATAACAATAGAAAATGATGCTAATGTCCTACAAAAGAATTTGGAGGTAGGCTTGGCCATCTCTAAGAAACGTGACTCTGTTTTCATTTTGTGTTGGATACAAGCTTCCATTAATTTCTAACCAAAACTTCCTGTTTGATTTATTTTTATTTTTAGTATTCCTGTCCAATAATCTAATACTGCCGCAGAGGGAGCAAAATGCATCATTTCCCACAATACTCTGTTTTCCCCAAATAGTGACATAGACAGGACGCGGAGTGCATCAGATATTACAGTGCACATTGCATTGTTCTGGGGAAAATCTTTCCATTTGGCCCCACCTTCTTTTATATCAGTTTATTTTGGGAAACTTTACTGATAAGATCATTGCTACATTACCCAAAACTATGCTACATATGAAAACATTCAGTTTGTTTAATTTGTGAATTTATTTTGTCTCAGTTTCAGCCTTTTTTTGTTTCCCCTCTGTAATTTTGTGATTAAATTCAACTCAAGTCGCTGTGTAAACGTGTCACTTTCAGATACTTAAACATACATAAATGTTACTAATGCACCAAATTAAGGTTTGGACGAGCAAAAGCATAGATCAAACTTGTAAGATGTCCCTGTCTCCGTTTTCAAGTCCTCAGCACTAATTTTATGTGCTTTGTTTACGGTTTCATTGACTCTTCATCCTTCCTGTTCTTCCCTTCCTGTCTAGCTATTCTCCCTCTGGTGTATTCTTAGGTGCTTTTGTAAATCACTTTTATAGGTCCTTTCCATGGGTATTTTCATGGGACAAGGAGTGGCAGGTTTTCCTCAAAGGTCTCAACCAGTGACCTCGTTGCACCATCCCGCAATTTCTAAGCTTTTCCCGAAACGGTCTTAGAAATGGGAATCGGGCAAATGTGAGCTGTTATTGCTCACTTGCCTAAGAGGATGAGCATGTCGTTGTCTTATGAAAGTTGTCTGAAAGCTGTTTGCATTTCTGAGTCCCTTGTGTTTGCCGGTGTATTTTCATTTCTCACTATCCTACCCTTAAAGTGTAGTTGTAGCACATGTCAGGACCGCTACAGTGGAGTTTGATTGCAGACTATGTATCATTGTTATCAGTAAACATCTGGTTTTGGTGTCAGGCCCTTTTTAAAATCAAAGAGCTTCCACGGCTCTGAAGTTGCGCCAGAAGCTAAATGCAACAAGTTCCCCTTCCTCTTCTGTGGCTTTTGAAAAGTTTTCTGGGAAATGTAGGAAATAACTGAAGTAGAAGCAAACAAAGCAGGTTAAAAGAGAGAAAGTACCCCCAGAAAATAATCAGTTCCAAGGCTTGAATTTGACCTGCATGGCTGCCTTTCTGATGTGTATTTCTGTGTTGTGCTTCAGGCCCAGCTGCAGCGCTCGTTGGACAGCTCCGTCTCCACGCAGCCTAGGGCCCTGATTGGCCGACGCAGCAGAAAGGAGGCAGCGGCGGCGGCAGGAGGGACGAACAGCGTCGGACAGGGTGGCAGTCCAGTGTCTGAACAGGACTCTGGCATTCTGGATGTGGAGGATGAAGAGGAGGATGATGAAGTGAGACCACACACACACAAACACATGAAAGTATTCAATCTGCATGTGACCTTCTGGTTGTCTGATTTCACCTCATTTGAAGAAAGTTAAAAGACTTGCATCACACACAGCATGTTGGATTTGGTCGCTGTCCTTTCAAGCTAGACAACAAGGAAGTGATGGGGTATCATGACCTCTAATCTCCAACATGAATCTAATCCAAATTTGTCAATCCGGTCCATCCCATTTGTCTCTGATTGGTCGTGAGCAATACGATCTCTGACTGTGACACACAGATAATCGTTGCCGATTCCTCCTGATCAAATCTTCGATGGGTTTCCCCTCCAAATAGAGAGGTGGATGAATCCACTTTGAAGCCTGGTAATCCTCTAGTGGGGCCTCAGCTTTACTTGCTTCCTGTCGCCTTCTCTTTGTTGTCTCTCCATTTTCAGTCTCTTTTCTTTCATCTCCTTCTTTCGTCTTTCATCTCTTCCATGTGTCCCTTCTTGCCCCTAGGCTCGCCTTGCCTCGTATCTCCTTTCCTTTTCCATATAAACCTCTTCTGCTCTTGTATAGTAGTATAGAGTTGATCTGCTGATTCTTCAGTCTGTCGAGAGCAGTTGCATTGTTTTGGTTTCACAGAACCAACTGGGTCGCAGCTCATCCATCTGACTTGTATGTTGGCCTCAAATGGTGGTTTAATCATACTATATCATGTTCTTGTGGGTGTGTTTTAAAGTGAGGTTATGTGACGTTTTTTCTGCAGGCAGTTTCAAGCCAGAACGAAGGGTCAGATATCCCATCAGCCCTCTGTTGTCGAGGTCATTAACTCGGACAGGAATAAGAAATGGACATCATAGCGGAGAGGCCTGCAGTCAGTTAGTAGGTTTAGGTTCATTGTCTTGCTCACGGGCACTTTGACAACCTGTGGCTCAGGACTTTAAGGTGGTGAGGTGACACTGCTTCATTTCAAGTCACAAACATTAAGGAGCCACGTCCTTATAGTCCACCATATTGTCCACATACTGTATTGTCCGTCACATTATCTTAAAGTGATTAGCACATCAATTACACCAGTTTGAAGAACAGTAGGTTCTTTAAGTACATCAATAACATGTTTCAAAAGAGTGTATTTCAGAATGGTCACAAAGCATTTCGGCACTGAACTCTTCAAGTCATCCCTCGCGGGATCACAAGCCCTTGTTGTTCACACTCAAGGAAAGCAAAGTACAATGAGGTTGAAGAGAATAGAGCTGAACTTGTCACCCCCCGTGCCTCTATTCTGTTTTAAGGTCCCCATCGTCCCCTTGGCTTATTTACGTCCTGTAAACTTGACTCAACCTTCTTCACGGGAAGACCTTGGCTCGAACAAAGGCCTGACCCCGTGGTCGGCAGGGTTACGACCGCATTGGCGCCGATGGTTGGCATCACGGCAGCCATCGACGTCCCGACTCCTCACGCCATCCCTGCCCCTGCCATGTCTTTCCCTTTCCTCCCCTTCCCTTCATTTATAGTCGCCCCCTGTGGCTCTGTATCCTCTTTTTCTTTGCTCTTTTTCTTCTTTTCTTGACCTTTTTCTCCTCTGGTCTTACCTTCACTACTTTTCTTTTTTCTTTCGGAGTTCTTCTCTTGCCCTTGTCTGTCTCTTAAGTGCTTTCCTTATTCCTCTCTTTACTTTACATTCTTGTCTTTGCTTGTCTTTCCTCTGTTTTCTTGTCTTCTTCACCTTTCCCACATGTTTTAACTGTCTCCATCATCTCTTCTTTCCCTCGTCCCTCTCTTTCTTTCTCTTTCTATATCTTTGTTTCTGGTTTGTTCCTTGTCGACTCTTCTCACACCTTTTCTTCTTATGTTTCATTATCATTCATTTCCATTCTTTAAGCTTTAAACTACATGTACCTGCTTGTATCTCTCTTTCTATCTTTCCCTCCTCTCCCTCCACCTCTGTCTTTAAGTGGTACGACTCTTTGTTTGTCCGTGTTGTTTCAGGACTCTGTGTGTGTGCGGTTACATCAAAGCTGGCATTGTGCTGCGCCTCCAATGATTTTTACAGAAAGCGAACTTTCCAGAGGGCAAGAGGGCACATGGTTTTTTGCTTTGTGCGTGTGCGTGTGCGTGTGCGTGTGTGTGTGTGTGTGTGTGTGTGTTAAAATGGGTAAATTGCCACTGTGTTGTTCTCCGGAAGACAGAGGATGTGGGTAGAGAGGAAGGAATGGAATGTGGGATGGTTAGACGGAGGGATAGATGGAAAGAATAAGAGGTATGAACGGCTGGTGACACTGTCAGAAGACTTTCAGACAAAATAATGAAGTGCTGCAGAATGCAGCTCCTCTCTCTCTCTCTCTGTTTCTATGTCTCTCTGTCAATTACAGTACAGTTCAATTCGCAGTGACCTTAACCTAACCTGAAAAACAATTATTGTGAAAGTCATTTTGACCAAAAATATTTTGCCAAAACATATACATTTACAGAAAGAAGTGAATAACATATCTACATCTACAGTACGTGGAATGACGCAAATACTTAGTGATAACATGAATAAAGCATCAGACAAATAAAGAAAAAAAATTCTGTGTATTATGAAAGACGAAAGAAAACAAATGTTATGATTAATGTCAAAACTGGAAGGAAATGAAAGACTGGAACTTTGGGGAGACATTTTTTGTGAATTCTTTTTCAGATTTTGGTCTCCATTTCTGTTTCACAAACACAGAATCATCTTTTTCAGTTTCAGTTTTTATTTATTTGCATGACATGTACATACAAATGTTGTCAAAACATTAAGGAAAATAGTGGATAAAGAAAGCAATGGCATACTGTATATAAGAAAAGAACTATGACCTGGTATCTTCAGGTGTTTTGTTCATAAGGTGTACATCCAGTCTGATTGTACTAATTGTTTCTTTGTGTAGGTCCCAGGAGCTCATGACTTGGTGGATTTCTCTCCAGTGTACCGCTGTCTGCACATCTACACCGTGCTGGTGAGTTCATCCTCTTCTTTGTCTCCTTCTCTTTCTTATCTCCTTAACTTTCATCTCTGTTCATCTGTCACTTGATGTTGTTTTCTCCTCGATCCACAAGCACTCCAGTTTGTAGCACATATGAACAAGTTTAGTTACAAACCACTTCTAATATGCCCCCCCACCCACCATGCACACAACCGCTAACTTAAGTAACAGTGTCGTGTGTTACAAATCACGTATTGACTTTTCTTGTCTTGCCAAATTCAAAACTTCTGATTCAGTAAGTTTAATTTTCTCAGTATAAATATACAATATCAATTGTAATAGAATTCAGTTAAACTTTGTCATTATAGTTGCGTAAAACAAAATACAGTCTTTCCATTCCAATGGCAGGCTAATGTAGGATAGATATGCGAGTATTGATGGATGCTGATAGCTCAGTTTTACTTGGCAGCTAAATGGGGAATGAACACAGCTTCCTCTATTGATTTTTGATAGAGGGCACAAGGGACAACATGGGGTGGGAGATATAATTTTATATTGTGATACGGTGCATTTTCTGGAAACTGTTGCTAGATGAAGTCTAGTTTTCAGCAAGTGAGTTTTACACCTGACAAATTAAGATACTAACGGTAACGGTTCTGAAACCGAGACCGAATCCACGATACAAATGTCCACGAGTCCTTGAGCTGCAGTTATATAGTAATTATCAGCAGGTCAGAGCCTTACGATAAAGCAATACTGACATTAGTGCTATTTATTTTATATATTTGATTCCATTAACTGTTACATAATTATGGCCAATGGGCCCCTGCTGAGTGTTTACATTTTTCAAAATAAATGACAAAAATAATATTTTCTATATATATTTTTTTTGTTTTCCTGCTGTACCGAAACGTACTGAACCATGACCCCAATACCGAGGTACATACCGAACATACATGAATTTTGTGTACCGTTACACCCCTATTATATATGCAACAATCTTGTATATCCAATATAGCCATAAAGCAGTCCTGCTCATTCATTTGCCTAATACAGCCAGAGGTATCAGAGGGGAAGCTACCTTGGTTGAAACGGTAAAATCTGTCTCGTGGTATACAGTATGTCGTCATATCGCCCAGCCCTGAAGGAGAATTACCACAATATGTACATGTATTATATATGATGCTGTAAGATGAGGCCTCCGGCTCGAGCCTGGCTTCACTCCAACCAGCACCTGTGTGTGTGTGTGTGTGTGCGTGTGTGTGTGTGAGAGAGCGAGAACGTGTGTGTGTGTGTGTGTGAGAGCGAGAACGTGTGTGTGTGTGTGTGTGAGAGCGAGAACGTGTGTGTGTGTGAGAGCGAGAACGTGTG